>VMRM01000006.1:12509813-12809813 GCA_010277075.1 Poeciliopsis retropinna | reverse complement strand
TATTGTTTTATTATTTTAACATTCTATAGACATATGACAGTATCATAATTAACCTAAATAATAATAATAATAATAATAATAATAATAATAATAATTATTATTATTATTATTATTATTATTGTTATTATTATTACTATTATTATTATCTATGTCGTTAATATTATCACCGACTCTTCATATGTTTGTCTCAAGGGATCTAAAATATGTTTTCCATCAGTCAAACGGACTGAACACATAGAAAGGTTACATGGAGAGTGACAGGGGCCCCAAACAGAAGACAGCTCTATATCCCAAAGACTGACGAATAAAAACCTCGGTGCCGATCTCCCTCTTTCATCCCTTTCTCCTTCTCCTTCGCTGCCTATATGGCTCCAAATCCCGTCTATAGGATTTAGTCTTTCACTTTCTCTTTCAGTTTTAAGCGGTTTCTCAAGAGTGTTTTGATCCAGCCTCAGCAGCTGAAAGGTGCCGCAATTGGTTCGGTATCTCCCTTTTTTTTTTTTTTTTTATTCTTCTTCTGCTGCTGCTGCTTTTCCGCCTGACTGGTTGAGACACCGCGATGCTAAAGAATGAGTTTATTTCCCAGCGCTTTTTATAAAGAAAACAAAATCCCATCCGAGCGTCAGTGGGTCTGGCAGACGGATAATAGCCGCACATTCGCTCCTTTTTTTGTGGATTATCCGAAGCGAAGAAACAAATAGCGCGGACACAAACTGTTGGTCTATAGATGAATACCTTGTCCATTATGCAGCGGGGGAAATTGTCAAGTAACATCAGATGTCCTCCACTGACTCGCATATTGAAACATTTGCTATATATCTCGGCCCAAGTGAACACGTCAGTATTTGCTCGCAGATCATTTCAAATCTACCATCAAATGGACACATTTTATTTGATATGGCTTGTGGCGCGCAGGGATGGATCCACACTTGTTCCAAAAAATAAATAAAAAATGACGCTCGTTTTGACGCCAGGGATGCGCATCGTTGAGATATTACATAAACCTCCCTCCAATGGCTCACCCGCTGCTTAATTTCGCATTAACTTCTCGGTGTGATAATGATGTCCAACAACAAGACAGACATTAGTCGATAAGCCTCGCCCTGCATCTGAAGGGGGCCTTTGGGCCCACCGCGGACAAGCAGGGGCAGTGAATAGATTGGCCCTATTTCGGGTTGTTCAGGGGGTTGCATGCTCTCTCCTCACTCATTTGTTTCCAATTGAAGACAGAAATCCTGACTGGCGTGTAGCTGGCCGGGGGACGTGATTAATGATGGTAGTGGATAAGGGTTAACACACTGGACTCAAAGCTCTGTTGACTAGGATCCTCGTACGCACAATGCCGGAGCACTATAGCCTGCGCGCCTCCACAGAGAGAGGATCCTTTTGTCCCCCCCACCCCTTCAAGCCCCCCACCACCACCATCCTCCTCCCATATATTACACCCACCGAGGGCTCGCTGGTCGTCCCTGGCTGTGTCCATAGTTTAATGGTTCCCCTTGCTCCTGGAGGCATTGTATCATTCTGAAAAGCGTCTTCTCCTATTCAAAAGTTGGTGGTCACCTCAATGGCTCTACCAACGCCCATATGGGAGCGACCATTGAAGCGCTGCTCTGTCCTAGAAAACAGAGGGGACGGGTTGGGGGGGAAGGGGGAAGAGGGGCGCAGAGTTTTGGTGTTTTAATACATTTCATAGGCTCTGAAAAGAGGCTCGCCACTTCTTGACACATTTCTCTTAACCTTTTGAGAACACAAACCATTGTTGGGAGACGACAAGTGCGCAGGGCCATCCTGTTTTTCCCACAATATTTTATAAACACATTAAAAACTGTTTTTTTTTTTTTTTTTTACACTTGCCTCTTTCACGTAGGCACTCGTCAGTAATCTGGAAACACTAGGAAGAAATTGCAATAATTCCTCCGATTTTGAATTAAATTAACCATGATGGAGGGAAAGGGGAGGGGGCTTAATTAATGATGTAGCACAGCGCTCTGTACAATTAGCTGTAGGCTCATGCAACAAGATAATTAATTATTCAATTAGATTAAATGAATGTATATTTCCAATAACGATTCCCCCTTTCCCCCCCCCCCGCTCTGCTCTCAGATGGCTGCCAACAGCAGGACGGCGCAGGAGAAAACACGAACTCCATCAGCTCGAACGGCGAGGACTCGGAGGAGACGCAGATGCGTCTGCAGCTCAAGAGGAAACTGCAGAGGAACCGCACGTCTTTTACGCAGGAGCAAATCGAGGCGCTGGAAAAAGGTGCAAAAATCAGTGAATTATTGCGTCAAACTCCTGTCAATATGTTCCTGGTGACCATGTGGATTTATTCTGAGGTGAAAGAAAAAACAAAATAAAACAAGCCGTTAAAGGCCAAAATAGCGCTTTTATGAACCAATATCCACGCACCTTTGTAGTTATTTACTCCTGTTTTTGTTTGATTGATTTGTTCGTTTACAGAATTTGAGAGAACGCATTATCCAGATGTTTTCGCGCGGGAAAGACTAGCGGCGAAAATCGACCTGCCCGAAGCAAGAATACAAGTATGGCTCACAACTTGTTTTTGTTTGCAGATCAGACTCTTTCTTTGGGGTTTCTGTCTTTTGGGAAGAAACAAATGAATATATAGTAATTTATTTATTAACTTAAAAAAAATGTTTTGTTTTTTTTATTTAAAATTATTTTTTTTTTTATCAAAGGTATGGTTCTCAAACAGAAGAGCAAAGTGGAGGCGAGAGGAGAAGCTGCGGAACCAGCGTCGACAGGCCAACAACTCCTCCAGTCACATTCCCATCAGCAGCAGCTTCAGCACCAGCGTCTACCAAGCCATCCCTCAGCCCACCACACCGGGTAGGCCCACCACACACAACCTCAAACTCTTCAATTTTATAAATATTTTAATATTTGGAGTCTCTCGCTCTCTCTTTTTTTTTAACGTATACCTTGTATTTTGCGCTGTGGTTAAAATTCTGGGATCAACTTACCACAAAAAATGTTCCTGAAGATCCACTTTTTAAAACTACAACGAAAAAAAGTCTATCGGCCCAGAAGAAAACTATAAAGATATATAGAGAATAATTAATGTCGCATACATGTCCAAACTGGCCGAGATGCAGTAGACTAACTGTCTCTGTAAGCTAAAGTGAAATTATAATTTTCGAAGGAGTTCACGTAGAACTGACAAGATCACTCCAAAATGTTGGGGCTACTTCCAAAACACACGCACACTTATCAAGTAAATGTCAAAAACGTATACAGTGACACATTCTATCACTTACTAGTACAAACCAGACAAGATCTGCCTGAAATATCACTAAACAGCAACCGAGTCATAGTCTGAGTGGACTGATATAGTAAAGGGGGGTTGTACACTGGAAGAAAAGCTGTGCTTCTCTTTTAATGGATGACTGAGTAAAAGTTCACAGCTGACTGTCCGTGTAATTGCAGAATCAGGCAGGAGAGCACACCAGCAGAGCTTGAGCTCATGCTCAAAAGTCAGTCACCTGAGAAGTATTGTACAGTATCTCTCTGGGCCCGTCAGCACGTTGAACGAGAACACGAATGAGATGAGCTCTGTGTATGTGAGCGCAGCTTCTGTTGTTTTTGACATTTTTTTTCCCCTCTCCATCTCCTTACAGTGTCTTTCACCTCGGGGTCAATGCTTGGCAGGCCTGACTCTGCACTAACAAACACCTACAGTGCGCTGCCCCCCATGCCCAGCTTCACCATGGCCAACAATCTACCTATGCAAGTAAGTGCGTAGGGACTTTCAGTTCAGGTTTTGGGATGATGCAGGTTTACTGTAAGTCTGAAAACAAACACACCTGAAAGTAAGTCCAAACAGACACCCTAAAAGTCTTCCTAAGAAAAATAATAATAATAAAAAAAAAACAAGAGCAAGAAATAATGGCTTTTATGACAGGGGAATATAACAAACTGCAGCATAAAAGCTATTACAGACTGCTGAGCTGAAAATATGGTTGGCTAAGCTAATGAATAATTTTCTCCTCGTTTTATAGCCCAGCCAGACCTCCTCTTACTCCTGCATGCTGCCTACCAGTCCGCCTGTGAACGGGCGGAGCTACGACACATACACGCCCCCTCATATGCAGGCACATATGAACAGCCAATCAATGACCACTTCTGGTACCACCTCAACAGGTAGGCAGAAAGTTTATTGTTTACCAACAACATCCGTATGGGAGCTAATCGCAGCACTGTGAAATATCTGCCACCTCTCCTGTAATTAGGGGGTACTTCATAGCCATCTCTGATTCATGATCTGTCGCTGCAGTTTTACCTTCCCATCCCGTCTGTTTGAGAGACTTCCATCCTTTAAACGTCCCGGGGTCAATATCAAATCATTTTCTCTCCTGCAGCAGTGTGAGCCCTGTTCATTTCATTGCCACTCTAGGCCATCATGTCAGCCCCACGACTCCGGCACATAGTTTAGTTCCACCCCATTAGGGTGCTGTTTCAGAGGGCCATACATACCGGTTATAGTCATGAAGAGTTAATCATGCATAACCACATTTCCTCTGTGCTAAATTGCTAATTAATTTGATTCATTTGCTGTTGTACTCTCTCTGTTTAAATGCCATCGCCGCGGCCTCAATTTATCGAGCTTGCGAACGTTTCAGAGAGCGGCCGTGTGCAGAGCATTGTGACTCACCGCAGCCCCCCCACCCACCCACAAGCTTGTCCGCTCATTTTTACAAGCTTTTAAAGTACAACACTCTGTCCCGGTGTCACCTCTAACTGCACACAGTGCATCCACTCAGCCACATACGACCTTTAAAGATACTTCACCTCTTTGCTGATGGATTTCTGTATTATGTTTTTTCATTTCTTTTCTTTTTTTTTTTTTGTCTCTGCAGGACTCATCTCTCCTGGAGTGTCTGTCCCTGTCCAAGTCCCAGGGAGCGAGCCTGACATGTCTCAGTACTGGTCAAGACTACAGTAGAGAGAAGAGCTACTTCACCCTGTAAGCACCCACTCCACCATCGCCCTCCGGCAGTGCTCCTCACAAATACACGGCACAGGAGAGAAAAGGGGGGAATAAAAAGGCACAAGAGGGTTGAGGAAGAGGCAACAGACAGGAGAGGAAAGAACGAGAGGGACTCTGGGAGAGCCTTGGGACGTCTGGGTTTTGTTTCCCCCCGCTGGGACAGTGTGCTGTTGTGTAGCTCTAGGCACATTCAAACGAGGACTTGGAAGAGAGAGACCAACAGTGGAGAGAGACAGAAAAAAAATATGGACCTCTGTAAAGTGCCCGGTGTTAAATTTTTATGGAACAAAAACTTATCCGTTCTTTTTCTATTTCCAACTTCAGTCATTGTTTCCCTTTTTTTCTCTGATGTGTTTGTAAATGGCCATTTGTATGTTAATATGAAAAAAAGAAAAAACAAGATCAAGTACTGATAGACGGACTGCTAGAAAACCATGTTGGTTTTTCTTTCTTTTTTTTTTTTTTTCTTTTTTTTTTTTGCTAAAGGAGAAGCTGAGAGAATCTGCCATGACTATCTTTTAATCTGCTTATATCGAGACTTTCTACCAGCCTTTTGCATGGTCTCTGGACGCATATCATTAAAGACGAAAAAAGCTGGAGGGAAGATTCTTACTGTGACAGGAGGAAAAAAAAAAAAAAACAGAGAAAACTATTTATTGGTCCTATTTGTTTGCGAATGGATATTCGGTGGAGGAAAACTCCAAGTCGATCCACCCACTGAAACCGCGGCGGTCTCGGCCTCTGATACAAGGCCTTGCATTTATTAGATTGGGAATCCTATCAACAGCTCCAAGCGTGCAAAGACGGCACAGCTTGCAACACAAGTTGGACCTCCTGCTTCTGTGGTTGGATTGATTCTTTAGATTACCACCGAGAACATTACGCGTGGAAAACAGGTGCAGCAAGACCCCCCTCTGCCCCCCTCCACGCCTCCCTTCCCCCCCCCCAAACACCTGTATTCTGTAAATGGTTGACTGCGTCTTCGATATAATCCAGTTTGTTAATGTCCAAATGTAAAGTACTTGTCTTCCCTTTTTTTCGGAAATCTTCCAGAAAGATTTCTCCAATAAAAGTCAATTTCAGTTTTACATTCCCAAGAATATTCTATAAATGTTCCATGCATCATGAAATACATTTCTTTAGGGTCAGGTACAATTTGTCTCTTAGGTATAGTTGTAATATAGTGTCCTATGGTCATAAAAAAAAAAAAGTGCAACTAGAAATATTTAATTCCTATAATTATGATTAAACATTGCTTGACAGAGTTTTAAACTTAAGTGTTTGGCAGTTGTTTACAAGTACATATCAGATCTAATCATTGTTGATTGTAAAACAGACCAAAGCCTTTGTATTTCATCTAGAACACAATGTTTCTTTCATTCTGTTTTTTTTTTTTTTTAATTTTTTTTTTTTAAAGATATTAGTTTTGTGTTGCAAAATTTTGTAAGCACATTTTGTTAAACTACATTGGCTTCGAAGACTGCAGTCAAACAGTCCTTATTTATAATTAAAGACCATGGGATGGGTTTTATTTTTTGTTTTCTTTTCTAGCATCATCTGTCACCATGCTCTTTTTTGAGTTTTGCATTTTTGTTTCAGTGTGTACGTAGAACATGGACACATACCGGGGTTTACGTCTGAGCTTTGCTTCTGAGATAAAACACGCTGTCTCTTAAATATTTCAATTTAATTTTATTTAAAATGGAGCTTTCTAAATGTATTTTGTGAAAACTATAAAACATTTTGTACAGTAAAAAAAAAAAAGTGTCTTAAAGAAAGCCTTTTTTTAAAACATTTTTTTTGGCGTGCATTTTGAAGCATGAATCATTCCTGCATTTATAAATAATTCCTAGCAAGGCAGCTTGTTATACACACCGCAACATTTCAAACTCTCACCAAAACAAAGGTGTCCAGAATAACAAACCTCTCCTGATGTATGGGGCTGAGCCGAGTCGACGCAGACCAAACAACAAAACACCACCACACAATGAGAAAGGTCAAGCAATTCACCATCGCTGGCTCTTGTTTTAGTGGCGTTACGGTGGTATGGAAAAAATACAGAGAAGGAGGCAGAGGGGAGGGACAGACAGAGAGAGAGAGAGAGAGGGGGGGTGAGGGAAAAAAGTTGGGAAATAAAGCAGTCAGAGCCTAGAGTGAGGAAGAGGAGCGATTGTGTGGCAGAGTGAGTTATTTTGCTTCACTTGCTGCCTCAGCAGGGGGGGGTTATGTGTGTGTATGCGGGTTTAAACGGGTGTGTGGAGAGTCCATCTCTATAAGGCAAAGATACTCAGGAGAGGAGCGGGGTCAGGTAACACACAGCAATCTGGAGCGCCAAATGTCCCACTAAAGTGATTCTATGAATTTACACGTCTCAGCCAGTATTTAATAGTCCAATCAGAAGTTGGAGGATTGGAGGTTAATCAGATTTCCTGGATGATCCCCTCCTCCGCCCCACCCTCAGAATGCTATTTCTTTATTCATTAAAAGCACTTTATCTCAAAAATGGAGGAGCAGTTTGAGGTGGAGAGAGTGAGAGAGAAGAGACGGCAGAGCAGAATAGCAGGAACATTAATAATTGCAGAGAAAGAAATGGAAGATGGATTCAAAATGCAAGGTCTGCAATTAGTGGAAATCTAAATAATACACATCTTTGGGATGAAATGGTTTAAATGTAATTCTCACTCATTGTGAAGTCAGTGAGTTTCTTTAAAAAAAAAAAAAACTTCTTGGGCTTTTTGTGCTTTCAGATCCATTCTTTATTGAGGTGGGTTCATTTCGAGAGATCTTAATGTGAATTCAAACCGCAGAGAACAGAAGGCGGCACTTAAATTCTCTGCGGTCTGTGGGAGCGAGCACAACAGCCAGAGTCTATGTAATAACGTGTTCTTGTTAAATATTACATAGGTTGTAGTAAAAACCTGGACCAATACATGTGGTGCATCAAAGCAAAGCAAAGTTTTCAGAAAAAACTTAGTTTGGTTTAGAAATGTTGGTCTTTCAAATGGAACTGCGGCGTAGTGCGCCTTAACCCAAAGGAACGTGAGCTCTAACATAAAGCAACTTGTGGAAAACAGATTTGTTGGGAGTCAAAAGGACATGAACAGCTGCTGTAAGGACACATTAATACACTTAGTTCTATTTTACCTATGTGAAACTTTTGTTGCAGTTGCATTTCAAAAGGTACCTTCTTATAGAAGTGGTCAATTCTACAACTCAAATGTAATTTGTGTAATTATTTTTCTTCACGAAGCTTAAAGCACAATTACAGCTGAGCCCAAGATGAATCATACTTCAAGAAGATTTCGTTTCTAAATTGCTTTCACTCACTCAACCAGGAAGTTTGTTGTTGAATAGAAATTAGACAAGCTTCAAGTCAAAAGAAAAATGTCTGCAAAATGAGAAGGTTGCTTAGGTGTATAACTAGACCTAAAATACTTTGTGGTTATTGATAACAGAAAATATGTGTTACAGACAAAAGGCTACATGTGGTGATCTTGTTTAACCCACTGCTGAACCAGGAAAACCTTGAAGCTTTACCCAAAAAAAACTGAAATCAACTTTACCCTTTATCATAAATCCAATGCCGCATAATTGAAACCATGGCTTCATTTAAAAACACATTTAAACTGTGAATGTGGAAACAAGCAAACTCAATCTGAGAGGAACGTACAGAAACTGAATGCCACATTTATTCATTGCAGGGTGAATTAGACTTTGAATAGCTGGTTGAAAATTGAGGCAAAGTCGCTGTGAAACTGGAGTGCAAACTGCCATAAACTAATTCAGAAAAAGTTCAAATTAGCCAATGGCTCGCTTAAAGTTGGGGAAAAATGCAAAAGAAAAAAAAAGGAAACAAAGACACATGAAACATTATGACGACTTTGTCAGTGAAGTTTAGTTGCCACCACTTAAACGTGATGCCAAATCTTCATCGTGTTAGATGGTTTATACTTTTTTCTATTCATGGATAAAAACCAAATGATGTTTGTTGATAATCTGAAAATCAAAGATCAGCAAAAAAAGCACAGAATGTTTTCAGGTCAAACAGAAGCAAACATAAAAACATTACAAAACTATTAATTAATTAATCTATTCTCCTGAAATTCACTTTTAATCTGTATCCATTGTATGTCCATCCATCCATTCATTATCTTACACGCTTATCCCTGGCGGGGGTCTCCAGAGTTCAACAGGCGAGAGGTGGGGTACGTTCTGGACAGGTCGCCAGTCCATCCCAGTTCTTCTTATGTCATTACCAAAATATTAAACAGAAGTTCCATAAAAGTGACCTGTTTGTCCCACAAGCTGCTCTGAACACATGTTGCAAACTGTCCCCCATCCTACCAAGTTTCAACAGGTAAAACGATTCAAAGTGGTATCAGCTTCCAACAAAAGAAAACAAACATAAAACATTAAATTTTTCATGTCAATTTTTAAATTTATTTTGTATGTAACTGTTTGACCTAATTTGATCTTTAAAGCAGCTCATCCATCAAGCACAGCACATGAGGTGTGAAGCCTGCACCCCCCTCTGCCCACATTCCTATTGTTTCAGCTCTGCCTAGTTGATATAGATGCCGCTCACCAGCAATGTCTCTGTGGATTAGACTGGAGCATTTCTAAATAAACCTGAAACCAGTCAGGCAGACCAGAGTGCTGCCATTCAGGACGCTCCTCAGAGTTGAACCAAGATTCAACACAGAGACCGTGTTGGGTTTTGTACACTTGTTCTCGTCTTTAATTAATTTCACAAGAGCACATCACACCGTCCCAGAACATAGGTTGTATTTGCAGACTGAATTAAATGGTGGAACAGCACAGCAGATGCCTCTTGTTTGTAAAGAAAGCCAAGAACAAAGATAAATTATTCAGTGTTTCCCAAGATGGAGAATCTGTAAAGGCTGTAAAATATTTCATGATTACACTGGCGGCAGAGGCAAGCTTTTGTGGGTAACAAAAGTAAAAAGAAACAAACTTTGTCTTGTAATGGAACTTTTTATGACATTCGAGATGATTACTATTTAACGTGCAGACAAAATCATGACAACGTAATACATTTGCGTAAAAAGATTAAATGCAAACAATAAATGTGTTTGCTACGAGCAGAGGTGTTGTGGATGTTTAGATCTTCACCTCTGGCTGGCCCGGTTGGCAGGTGGTAACGGTTGGCTGCTTCATCGCAGTTGACATCACCTGAATGAGGCAACACCCCGGTTGCCGCAGCAAAGAGGGCAATGGCAACAGTGATTCAGTCCTTGGTTTCCTGTCAGAAATCCAGGTTTTTGGTGCCGGAAGCGCTGGAGCCACAGGCAGAAGCCACTCCGACAGGCTCCCCCCTGCTGACACGACTCACCGTCTCGGACAAGTCCGGAGGCAAATGCAGTCGCTAGGAGACAGGCACAGAGAGAAACAGAGCGTTAGAGCAAAAACAGTGGCAGTACAGTAGATCAGCATACAGTAGGTGGTACACTCCAGTGGTGCTTATTCACAGAGAGCCATGTTGGGTTGAAATTGCATTAGATGCTTCAGCACTCCCTTTAACACTGGCAGCATTGAGGAAATCTGCTACCTTGCTGCTAAATGCTTCAGAGAGCTTTAGGTCTGTTACAGCTCACAGCCATAAAACTGGATGTGTACCAGTGTGTCAGATTTTACAGAACAAAAAAAGATAAACAGTAAAAAAACAGACAAGAGGGGAGAACATATGTAATCTGGCATTAAAGTGTAATAAGAACCCAGATGGCTTTTTTGTGCTGGTAATGTTTGCTTTGTATTTAAATGGATAATTCTGTTGAGTTCATGCCAAAGTTACAATCAGGTATAAGGTTTTGTTTAAGAGGTTGAGGAAGTACACTTATTTAAAGCATACAGTGGAAGGGCCACACTTCCAAGCTCTCACCAGACTGAAGTAGAAAGGCTGTCAACGGACCACAGCGAACAGAGTCCTGAAGGGCCCTCGAATGCCTGAAAGGAGATGAAGTATCTTCCAAGTCAAGTGTGCCCTTCTCCCTCTCCCCTCCCCCGACAATGGTGTTGAGTAGCACGTTGCTCGAGTGTCTGTCAAGGAAGTTAAATCAGAACGCTGCCATTCTTTGGGACAAGAGAGGTTAAACCCTGTAATTTGCCCTGAAAGAATCTAGTATGACATCTGAAACCCTCTGGTCAAAGCCTGCGCTCTCTCCCACCCAATCCCAACCAGCTAAAGCTTCCCTGCCCACCACATCCGCATCCCCTCCAGACATCCAGCTTTACATTCACTCCCAAAGATACTTATCTTTATTCTAAACAACTAGGTGTTTGGGTACAGGGTGTAGAAGAGTTTTATTAAGAGATAAATCACAACCACGTAATGTTCTTCACCCCTTTAGGGTATGCAACTTCCACCCACTATTCAGTTTTGTTTTTGGAAACACCTGAGTTTGTTGTACTATCACTGAAGCTACTGTCTGATATGAAGGATTTAGTTCCTAGTGATGACATTAAACAATTTAGAGATGCTCAAATGGTGCTTTTCTTAAACTACAGCATGTTTTGGAAAAAAAGACAAGCTGTCATCTATATGTGATTCGGTGTGAACTTAACTGCTGTAATGCCTCTGAGTTGTCCAGAAAGGTAGTTGGACTCCTAAAAGGTAATTTTATATAAAGGGTAAAAATCCTTGCAGCTTGAGGATCTGATGAAGCTATGACAGACGGATGGAGGAAAAACACACTGAGCAATGGGCAGCTTGGATTAAAGTATACAAAAGCCAAACAAATCCTTGGAGTTCAACCATGTGTAATTCCTTCAGTACCGGGCTCCGACACATCGCTTCCATACTCAAATTTCTAGACATTTTTCTTTAGCTTTTATAAGTTTTCTAGAGATTTGAGTACAATATAATTATTATGATTTTGTTTGCATCTTATTATTACCACAAATAATTATAAAATGCTGAAATTAGCCTTAATTATTTTAAATGTGGAGTTATTTATCTGCTTTTGTGGCATCTGGGACAAATTTGGATCAGGTCTCCATGAAACACCTCGAACTCTTGAAACTAAAATTTAGTTTCTTAGAATAAGTGCAGATTCTTCAAAACATAATGTATGTTTACATTATAAAAAATTCTTAAAAATATTATTTACTTTTCTGTTTAATAACAAAAGTTCATTTGGACTTGAAATTAAAACTCTCTAGAGACCAGCACACTGCATTGAACCCCACTGAAAACCTCCTGGTTATTCAACCAAATATTGATTTCTGAACTCTTCCTGAGTTGAAACATTGGTATTGTTGTCTGTAAATGAATATGAATTTGTTTTCTTTTCATTATTTGAGGTCTGAAAGCATTGTATTTTTTGGTTATTTTGACAATTTCTCATTTTCTGCACAAAAATACAACATTTTTGCTTTGAATTTGGAGACATGTTGTAAGTAGTTCACAGAATAAAGGAACAATGTTCATTTCACTCAAACATATACTATAAAAAGTAAAATAAGAGAAACTGATCATTTTAAGTGATCTCTTATTTTTTCCAGAGCTGTACATGCAAAGAATGGGATTTATTTTGGGTTTTATTTTTTGAGAAACATTTTGTGGGGTTAGCAGATGGAGTAAGATAATGTATATTTTTGCCAAAGTAGCTTACAGATTTGGAGAGAACCTGTAATTTATCTCAACAAAAAAGCAACACGTGTAAGGCAAAAAAATATGAAGATCTCACAAATACAAAGTTTGTCTATGATCTTCCCACCAACTTCATTCCAAACGCACACAAACGTCTATGGAGTCATCTGGAAGCCCTGCTTTGCTTCTATCCCTGCCAACGCTCACCTGGGTAACCTTTCGTGTCTTCAGCTCACTCGAGTGTGATTGAAAAAGAAAAACAATGCATTGATCAAGCCTGGACTCAGTCCTGCTTAGTGCACTGCAGCAGAAACATGGCACAGAGAGGAATGGGGGAGAAAAAAAAATCAATCACATATACATCACCCTCACTGGGTGAGTTAAAAAATAAAGAAAGAAAAAAAAAACACTGCTGTCTCTCTGCCACGGGCCTGCCTCTCTTTGGCTCTGGGCTTTGAGAACCCACTGAGCATGTGCAGAGGGAAGGTCAAAGCAATCCAGAAGTGAAGCTCCGCTCCTCTAACCTTTTGAGTTCAGGGGCAGAGGGGAACAATCAATGGCAACATCAAAGTTGGAGGGAGGAGCAGACAAAACCAATCGATCGGTTTGGCACACTGAGGGAACAGGGAGCCTTGCTACAGTCAAAAAGCATCACATACATCACCGGCAGCCGATGTTGTTATTATCAGAGGTATGAAAACTTATTTTACACTACCTTCCAATCCAGGTGCATGAATTTCAACACCAGGGGACATGAACAAATTAGCATGATTGTGTTAAGATGTTAATACCAAAACCAGGAAGCATTTTTAACAGAACTACACATTCCCATAGATATAGATCCAATGGATATAGATGAATGGGGTTTAGCAAAAGGCTCAGAAAGACTTTGGTTAGAGGCTCTGAGTCGGCTTTCCTGTGACTTGCACGCTCCATGATGTAAACAAGGACATCCGGAAAACCCTCAGAGGCATAGCGGGGTGGATGTTTGTGTGAGATCTTTTCTCTGCTGCCTGGCAACCTTAGTGAGGGTGGAGAAAGAAGGGAGAGGAAAAAAAACATGAGTTGGGGGTGGTGGCGGGGCGATGGTGGGTGTCAGATGGGAGTGGACGGCGGGAAAAAGGACCACTGGTTGTGCTGCATTGATTGAAAGCATGGATGGGGTGGGGGAAGAGAATGTGAAAATGGATGTGTGCCACAATCGTAGTGTGATTGTGTATGTGATGTCACTACTGCCTCACCGGTGGTGGTCAGGGGTATTTCAGCTCTGCTCCTGGCCAGAGGGGTTCGAGCCATGCTGGCAACAGGGCGAGGGGCGACAAAGCTCCAAACGAGCGCTAAGCACTTTATATTAGCCTTGAGGGCCGGCCCACAGACTAGCTTAGCCTAAGAGGGTTACTGATATACACAACGTGCAATACTTTAAGAGCATCAAGCATAATGATTTGGTGCATACAACAAATCATTATGCTACTGGTTTCTAATATAGCTTTGTTTTTAACTGTGCATGACTTATGAGGCAGCAAAGGTATAATATTCAGCTATTTTTCCAACATGGAGCTACGAGGGAGAATAAAACTCAACACCATCAAAGGCATTCCTCTGATGCTAACGGGTTGCTAATGAATGGAGTATTAGGTGCTAATTTAACGAGTCATTTCTTCCATGGAGTTTTGGCCACACTTTCAAATGGCCCGTGTCACTGTACAGCTTAGAAGTATGGGAAACCCAACACCTTGTTGGAACACATGACCACCGCCGTGGCTGTTCCAATCAGATTAGCCGTGGGTGGAACATGCACATGGAAGTGACACATTTACCTTCAATGCCACTACAACACAATCCCTGCTGAGACGCAAACACTGTTTCCATAAGCTCCACTGAGTGAGTGACAAAAAAGTTGGTAGATTTACACTAGACATCGTGGGTAAGTAGTTTGGCTCTTCAGTGTGATAAATAAAAAGAGAAATGGCTGATGCTGTCCTGATGTAGAGCAACACAAAGTACAGAATCCTAAGCAGCTTGATTTGGCCATTTCTGCTTCCCTGAGCGGCACAGCTGCAGCGCAGCTACTGTAAACTAATATGTCTGACCCTGACATTGGGTCAGCGTCCTCTATTTCAAGCCCCATTTCTACAACCAGCTAAGGGTCAAAACAGCAGCAGAACGTTTCATGGCTAAAAACTGGGTAGATATTTCCCAGACTTGCCTCTCTGTTCATCCACTAAACCAGCTAAATCACCTCCACAGAACCGTAATCTCCTCACACCTCTAAAGTTACACCGCATTGTGTGGGAAATCATTTGCTGAATCTATAGAGACCCACATTGGCGTCTCACCCACTATGGCACACAACATAATGAGGTAATGTGATTGTTTATTTAAGACACAAACTATCATTAAATTTACGCTGGCAATTTCAGAAGATACTTCTGCTGCCCTGCCAGAAAAAAAAAAAAAAAAAAAAAAAAACTTGGGACAAATCCCATCACTTCTCTGTAGTAATTCTAACCCACCTGCACTGAACAAAGACTCAGAAAAACTCTTTGTGGCAACAAAGAGTGAAACACGACCCTCAGCTGCAGCCACAGAAAAACCTGTTCATACGAAAGGTCTTTCTAATTCACACTTCAGTTCAAACGTTCTTTCTGCAATTCACCTCTTATCATTTATTTACGTTTTTTTCATTAAGTTATTTCTAACATTTGCCCAGGAGCACTGTTTGTCCCCTACCCCAAATAATACGTTAAATTGCCAGCTTTGTAAAAAAAAAAAAAAAAAAAAAAAAAACAACAACCAGAGAATACTTTGAGTGATCATGATTTATCTAAGAAAAGTGCAAACAGACCCAACAAGCCAGTTCTAGTATTATGTTAGACAACAGTATCTCTGTCCTGTTGGTGCAGGCAGGTGCAACACACTGAGGAGGTACGTCTTAGCCAACATCTTGCTCCAAAGTTGAGCCATGGTGGACCAACGGAAAAAATAAACATCAGCTTTGGCCAACAGAAAAAAACTCAAATATTCTGTTTTATAGAATTCAGCACCCAAAATCTGGACTGTTAGTGTAAAAGATGGAAAGAGTACAGTGACCATACAAATATATGCACTACCAGTGATTTTGATAGAGAAAACTTTTTCTTCAAATTCAGTGAAGTCACAATATTATTAGATTTTTAATTGACTTATTCAAGTTCTGCATGCTCTTTCATTGCTTGGTTTTAGTCAAAATAAAATGGATTGAAATCCATCTATTCCAGTATTTGCACCTACGCAACAACTCCACCTCATATCTGTCCTACTATGATTTTCATCCCAGTCATTAGTTAGTTTTCTTTTCTTTTTGCAAAATCAATGCACTTACTGTTCCACTAAAATCATAATTGTATTTGACCATACAATGTATAAGGTGTATATAGTGAAATCAGGGTTTTTAACACCTAACTATTCTCACAAACATTATGGTTTAAACTTGCATATTACTATATTTTCACCTCCACAAATTGATGCTGACAAATTGTGCATCTACTGTATGCTTCAAATACAGTGCAAACACTTTAAGTGTTTTGCTGTTTGAGTTGAAGGAAGAATTGCACAAAACTGCGCTGCAGCTCTTGCAATATTTGTCTTCAGTAATGTGGTGATAGTCACCTGCCCACCAGGTCACCTGCCGCCTGATCCAGAATAATCTGAGAGGCAGGGCACACAGACAGTCAGGCGGACTGACAGATAGACAGATACAGACACAGGCTCCTCATCTCTTCCGCTTCACGGCCTAATGAATCTGACAGAGTAGGCAGCAGGCAGGCAGAAGGATGAGTAAGCATTTTGGGTGTAATTATATTCCCAAACAGAGAACGAAGGGGAAGGGACTAATAAGTGGCTGAATTTCATTAGAAGGGAGCATGTCCAAACAGGAAATTGATTAGCTGACAATATTTCAAAGTTTTTTTTAATACCTAATGGAATGTCTGTTCGTGTTGCCTTTATTAGGTAGCTCCTCACTTACCCTTCACGCTCCACAGGCTGATAAAATGCAGCATTTGATATTATCTGTCACGTTACTAAACATGACACGCATGGGAACAGGCAAGATCTGGGTTGTTTCTGAATAACAAATGGACAAACGAGGGCCAAAGTGTAACTGCACTGTAATACAACAACTTGACTTGTTATCTCAGCCATCAGTGTCTTCAACTAAACACTCCTCTGGGGTCCTCGGCTTGGTCCTGTCAAGCGCCTTGACAGGAAAATGCAGCGTGGGGCCATTTTGTCTCTTTTCAGTTCTGTTTTGTTTCTGTTTGCAGGGCGATGTTGGTACAGACCGTGGGCGTTGAAGGGTGGGGGGCACGCTGACCCTCATAGGAGGGCGGTTAGTTGGCATTCTGGATATGGGCACAGCCATGGAGAGCTGGTTTGCCCCCCTGGGGTGACATGGCGCCTGGGGAGAAAAGGGAGTGGGGTAGAGGGCGTAGAGTACAAACATATCTAAGTGCTGCCTTCACTAGAGATAGGTCCATAGCAAAGAGCACGGCCGCACGGGTTATGACAGCATGTCTGGGGGACCTTTTGTGCCCTCCACCCCTCAAACACATTTCACCCCTCAGACCATGACTCTGTTACAAACGTCCTCAGGTTAAGGCACCGCTGACACTTTGTAAAAGGTTCTTTACAGTTTTGCAGATGCTGTGGTACAAAAATCACACTTATAGCTGATCTACAGCCTAAGGGATATTTGTAAAATAAATAAACTGATTTGCTGCTTTGCAGGGTTAATTGCAATTTTGCTTGGTTTCAATTTAAACCTAGAGTTGCTAGCTTAGGTTTTGGGTGATATCTCACTTTGCCAATTTGTAACGCCATTTAATTGCCATGCATTGCCATTGTTCCATTCTGTAGCCTTAACAAACTGTCTTGCACCAATGTACCTAACAATTACACGTTTTCCTCTTTTCACATAAAAGCATTTAAAAGAAAAATCTTAAATATCATACACATATTAATCTATTTGTATTATTTTTTAAAAAGTTTTCAATATAGCCTATTTCCATTTCTTGTTATTCTTATTCTCATTCAGATGAGAATATTCCAGCAAAATATGACAAAATTATGACCTCTGATTATACCACAACTACAGAGTAACCTGCAGACAGATATTTATCTTTATTTAGTGTATTTCTCTATATAGATTGTAGAAAACATCTTCAAATCATGGCTTGTTAATAAATGTCTCTGAAGTGACTATGAAACTGCTGCCTTCTCAGTGCGAAGAATTACTTGGAAGACAGCCCTCTTTCAAACCTAAAAAGATGGGTACGACATGGCAAAATAATTATTTTTCCAATATGTAACGCACATTCTACACAAAAAGCGTAGCAATGCATGCATTTCATAGTGCATTATTTTCAGAACTGTTACCCTAAAAGTTAAAATATTCCTTTGAGATACCTTCTGCTGACGTGTTCTGCCACTATTACAGTCGCAAAAAAGCAAGAACATTACCAAGAATACCTTTTTCATGCATTATTCAACTTTTCTTCTGTATTCAGTCTACAGTGCACACACTCTTGTAGAAAAAAAACAAAAAAAAAAAAAAAACAGGCGCACGCCCATTGCCACTCTCCTATGTGTGTGTCACACAGAGGTATTTACAACATGAGTGCACAATGCCGTCTTGCATGTTGAGGATTTCCTAAACCCAGCCTTAGCTCCAGTAGAAAGTCCCATTTTTCACCCATCATTTGTCCTGTGATAGAGTTCACACAGTTTACAGGCATAACATTTGGCAAAGCGAAAGGTCGTCTGGAGGTTATTGTGTCGGGCTGGGTAAGTGGCTGACCGCTTGGGAAGGGTGGGAGGATGGAGCGACTCTCACAGAGGAAGTCTGTTGTGCTAGTAGGAGACCAGCACAGAATGAGATGAGGCAGGAATAAGACGGCAACACAACGTGCGCCGTGTAAAAGGCTCCCAGTGTCCTCAATGACAATTTTAAAACTGTCACCACAAATATGTTTCAAATAATACCTTTTTTAACTTCCATCTTGCACAGGGTAGTACTGCACTGCAAGTAACAAGAAAAACACGACTGCATTCCAGTCGGGCATGGGTTTTCGTTTTCCCGTGCCGAAAACGAAAATATGTCTCACAACATGAAATGTAGATTAAGATGAGAAAAGTAATTATTTACATGAGTTAGGACTGCATCGGTATTGGCTCAAATGTAGTCTTGTAAAAGCTTTAAACAAAACAGTTGGCATAAAATATATTTAAAAAATATATATAGAAGAAACCAGGTACATTTCTAAGCAGATATCCAAATTTACATAAAGTGGCAATAAAATATTTCAAGGTAGGTGCGGTTATAAGTTTATAAGACTTGCATCTTCCTCGCTAAAATTTAACTGATGTCGCAATAGTTTTGCTGTCACAGAAGGTGTGTGTCTACTTTTGTGCATCAGTGTCTCTGAGTCTGCAAGGATGAATAAAGGGGGTTGGGAATAATCCATCACTAGTTGATAGTCCTCACAAAAAAAGAAGCCCTTTTGCTAAAAGGAAGGCCCTTGTGCGGACAAAGACCACCATACTTGGGACTTCATAGGACCCAGCTGAAAAGGTGTTGCCCAGAGTAACCTCATTCACATTAACAGGCATGCTGGCCAAAGCCAGTCATTACTGCTGACTTGGACCAGCCGGGCCACACATAGACCAGCCTACAGCCTCAAAGGCCATTCACTTCTCATCAGCCCACAGGCAAACGGCCTGAACTCTGCCACTGAGGAGCATCAAGAATTGTTACTGACCTATACGGGTGTCTGTCTGAGAGACATGTACCTTAGAGAATTCAATATATTTGAATATATAAATATATATATTTGCAGTCTTCATGGGAATATACATATACTGTATATCATGTTTAAATAGTTAAATTAGGTATGTATGTATATATGGAAGGACAGATGGGTAGACTTCTCTGCCATCCCTTCACGTCTCTGGTGGAAACTGACTCAGCTGACAAAAGTGTCAGAGCCCCATGTTCACCAGTTCAAAGAACCAATGACAAGATACTGGAATGTTGGACTCAAGGTCTGAGACCTGAACTCATTCTTAAAAGTGAACACAAGAATCCATCCATTTTCAAAATCTTAGAGCTTTAACTCTACAGGAAAATGTCTGAATTCAAACAGCATCTACATTTTATAAATTATAAATCTTTTATTAGATCAAAAACAATGATTTAGAGTTAATCTAATCTAACCTAGATGTATTTTCAAAACTAGCTTTTGTTCTCGTCTTCATACTTTGTATTCTCCTTGGTTCTTGGATAAAAACACTCAAATGACTGGATTATGTTTTATAGTTCTGTGCAAAATGTTTTCCACTTTTTATTTCCTAATTTTTTTTCCAGTTTTCAGAAAGTCATTTTCTATTTACTTTTTTCTATTCTTGTTCTCTTTCTATTACCTTTTTGTCTTGCACAACCAAACACATTGAACCTGGTTTTGTTTTTCCATTGCAACTGAAGTCATTTTTGCTGTTTTAGCTAAAATTAAGATGCAATATAAAGCCTTATGTAGATTTTTCATAAACTAGATGAAATAAATTTAAATTTAAAAATACCTTAAATAAGCACATTTAAGCGAAAACATGATGGTGATCCTTAGATTAACCAATGACAGTTTATAAGTTGATTTTTATTTGACCTTCAAAATAAATTCAATAGGTCATTTTTTATGACTTCTTGAACAGAGGTTTAGATTGAATATTGTCAAGATGCCAACATAATAACTTTATGTCCTTTTCAGTTATTGCCAAAAAAATATTTCAAAATTAATTTGGTTAAATAAAAAAAATTGCAAATTAATAATAATAACAACACCAAATAACTAAAAGCATGGTGGAATTCAAAAAGTGTAAGGATTCAAGTTTTGTGCTAAACTTAAGGTGTACTTGGTAATTACATTAGAATACCAAGAAACATGGCAAAAATGATGAGTCTGTGTTTAGTTTCCAGGAACAGACAAGAACCAGATACAGAAGAAAAAAAAGATATTAAATACTGAAACTTTCAGTCACTAATCTATTTCTATCCTGGTTAAGAACCAGTGTTGTATCTATGTTTCAGAAAATGGTCTGAAAAGGTTGCAGGTGCAGTGTAGAACAAATTGACAGAGCGATCTTTGAGGCAGGCGCAGAGGGTTCACTTCCTGAACTTGTTAATTTTTACAGCATGTGTAAATATTTGCAAATGTTGAATGCAGAGGTACTTTTGACTCAAATGTAGTATTAATGCAAGCATGTGTGCGTTTACGTTTGTGTATGCGAGCACAGAAAACAGGAGAAACCTTTCAAAATGAGATTCAATTTTAACATTGCAAAGGAATAATTGAAAAGGTATTTTAAAAATTAGCATTACAAGAAAAATAAATGGCACATTATGATTATGATGCAAATGTATGTGATTATGGAGGAAATGTGCAAACAGAAAAAAAACAGCATTGTAAAGCAAAAATAAACCAATACGCACTAAACTTTTCCTGTAAAAGTCGAGCACTAGTTTTGTATTCTGTACACAAATAGCAAAGAGCATTCAAAGTCACCGTGTAAATATATTTCTCTCTCTCCACCACATTTACCCTCCCTCCCCTCTCCACCACCTCCACCTCTGTGTTGCTCTCCAGTACAATCCCTGTGGGCAGGTGGTTGTGTAAATTTAGCCACAGCTAGGTGAGGTGCTTCCTGGGCAGACTGTTGGCAAAGCCACCTTTAGGGTGTTCAACATGTCAGAGGGAATGAGACATCACCTCGGCTGCCCTGTCAAAAAATTCACCACCTTCCATTTCCTGCATAACCCCTAGGTCCTCGGAGCAATCGGGGGTGATGGGGGAATTCTTTGTGTTTTCTAATTTAGCCTGAAACACACCAGCCATTACCTAACCCAGAGCGCTGGCTGAGTGTTAATTGTGAAGCATTACGAAAGCTATTAAAACAGTGAGCCAGGGCCTGGGGAGAATGCACGCTAATGTCAAAAATCAGAGAGCCAGCACTAAATGCATAGTGTACCTTGATTGTGACCCTTTTAAGAGGTAAAACAGTGGAGAATGTTTAAATAAACTGGAATCACACAAACATAGCAACAATTCACCTTTAAATAGCACAAGCCTGTTGTGAATAGCAAAGAGGTATCCCATAACAGTAAGTTTTCATTTGCAAATGTGGAAAAAAATGAATAAAAAAAAAAGCTTAAACATTCAATCTATTTACAAATGTATAAAAATCAAGAATCATCAAGATTATGATTTTCACAGTCTGTGTGTTTTAAACTGGCTTTTCTCTCACCAATGTTGGGTGAGACATTGTAAACTGATTTGATGCACAGAAAAGTTTTGTAATTTTAGTATAAAGACTGTAGATTCTGAAGTAGAGATATTTTCTATTAAAAATCTCCTAGAGGTGGCAAAAGTTTTTAATGTGAAAACAATGTTGAAGAAATCATAAAAAGTAATCCCTAATCACTGCTTTAGTTTTAATAAATATTCGTATTTGTAATGCAATTTGCAACACATTTCCAATGTGTAGAACTAATTAAAAATGCAATATATTAAATAAACAGATGATTAAATGAATGAGAAAAACTAAAACGAACGGCAGCTTTTTTCTATATTTAGTGTTTAATTGTAAAGTGAAGGAGTAAAAGGAAGTGTAAGAATAGAGATGGATACAGAACATTGATGACATGAACAGAATAACAAAACCAGAAAGCAGTTCAAATGTTACCATCAGCTTCTTCCTTCAAGTTGGACATTTTGCTGGGAAATGGGCAGCCTGCCAGATTGGGGCCAAGTCAGAGTTGTCAGGGGATTACAGTTCTGCCTTGCTCACTGCAGGGGGTTCGGAGTGGGCCTCAATTACCCTGCAGCGGCGTGTTTGATTTGGCCCGGCACATTTGGGGACAGACCAAAAGCTGAATAATGCACCATTAGCAACTCCAAATCCTGGCCCAAAATGAGTCCACTTATGCATCACATACAGTAATTGTGTGTCTATCAAAGGCTGGCAGGTCCACACCAATTACCCCTGGTAATAACAACAAGACAATGTACGTGTCATATTATCTACAGAACACCTGTAGGCAACCACACACATGCGAGTCTTCCTGTTTAAAACTTTTAAGCTTCATTCAAAGTCTGGCATAAAGAAGTGGCAACTGAGCGTTCAAAGAGCCAAATGACACAGTCTGAAAATATGAGAAATGAAGAAGTGAGGGAGAAAGAGCCATGGAGTTCCCCCTTCTTTGGCTACAGCAGAGCTGTGCAATTGAATTTCACAGGGTATAAGGCAGCAAATGGCATGTGAAGGCTGAAGCATCAGACGGTTCCTGCCACACACACGCAGACGGATAAGGGAGGTGTAAGTGACATCATTAGGTAACACTGCAGGATATCGGCGGCAGTCTAGGGCTGGCAGGAGGCTATGGGAACCAAAGGTCCTCCTTGAGTTCCTTTGAACAGCCACTGGGTCTGATATACATGCACTCACAAACACGCAGGGAGAATCACTTCTGCAAACACTGGCTGCAAGACAAACAAGGACTCGAGGTAGAGACAAGAAAACGAATGAGCACTGTTTTCACTCCCCGCCCACAAACACAAGCACATCAGTACACGCAGACGTGCACGCATGTACACAGCACTTCAAACCGCAGACGCCTCATTGAGGTATCAGCCCCAGCGATTGTGTTTGTCCACCTGAGTATGAAAGAGCCATTTTGGCTGGCATTGAGGAGGCAGTAGTGTGGTACCTCTCAAGCCGGAGCCCAGCAAGGCTACGTCTGTCTCAGGCCTCTCAGGGAAGGGAGCAGCCAAGTGTGGATGCACCTCATTACCTCACTCATCCACACACCAATTACCCCTAAATAAATACACCCAGCCCACAGGCAGCAACAATGACATCTAGCCTGAAAGGGAAGAAAGGATGCTGTTCAGAAAGCATTTGTACGCACAGAAAAGTGCTGCTGGATAACGATGAAGAAAAGAAGTAGAGAGAAAGGAAGCAAAAGGAAGAACATGCAGGGGGGCTCTGAGTCTTTTGAAGAGCTCAAAGACGAAAAGGAGAAGGAGAAAGAATGAAACAAACACAGAGCAAGCAGAGTGAAGTGATTCAGAAAATGATAATTTCTTGCTAAATTTCACCCAACACATCCGCAAATTATTGTTGTGGCGGGGGAGGAGCAAAGTTGAATTGTTTTAATGCACACAGCCATGAGATAGCTCTGCTGCAGACTAAAATGGTGATCGCTCTTAAAGCATATTTACACATATTTACATGCATGACGGACCGCTTGGGGTAATGGAAAGTGTGATTTGTCCGAATAACCCAGGTTAAAAAGAATGCAAATTCTTTTGGCCTCCTAAACGAAGGCGATTTAGGAGGCCATGGCAGGTGCTATGAAACAAAAATGCAAACAGTTGCAAACTGAACAAGAAAACTTTATGTTGTAAATGGGGAGCAATTTCTAGCGCCAGAGTGCGAAGGTGATGTTCCTTTAAAGGTTTGTGGCAGAGAAAGGAAGACAGATGTGTTTTCTAGGAAGGGAGGTACAAATGAGGAGAGGAAGCCAAGAGATCCTTCATAGCCCCTACACCTCCCTCCATGTGGGTTCCTTCTGCATGAGTGACTCAGTCATACCTGGGGGACAAAATGGTCTCTCTCTCTTTCTCTGCTTGTCTCCAGCTCTGCCCCAGTTCTACCCTTCCTCTCCCCCATCAGTGCTGTGACTTTTGTAAGCTAAGCCTGGTTTTTACGTCTGCTGCCATGTGGAAAACAATTCAGAGACAATACTGTAAGATGTTCTTTGTACCAACTTCTTTAAAAATATACAATAAAAAAAACAGCTGCCACAAAGTTGAGCTTGTTTGCTGTATTTACTGGACTCCATCAAAGCTGCACTTCCTGGGTGCCTTCCTTTCCCAGGGGATACCTGGGTTTCCCTGTAGGAGCTGTTACCAATAGACCTGACTGCTCAATAAGCATAAGAGGATAGAAGAATGGATGGATAGATGAATGGATGAATGGAGGAGTATCTGGTAAAGATATGAAAAACGTCTTCACAAAACACCTGAAAAATCAGGTGATGGGTGGGACTGTATGAATCTGGTGTGATGTGTTGGGTGCGTGCCTCGGTATGCACTTCCTGATTATTTCCCCTCAGCAAAGTGCCAGAGCACATCCTCAACTTGAACATAACCCACATGACCAAAGTAAGGCTGGTTTACCAGACCAGAGGCAGATTCCTGATTAACTGAAACAACGGCTGGGAACGTGTCAGTTTTCCACCCTGTTGATTCGATGTGACGAACAGAACATGATGGATTGAATGGAAGTGAAGGGAGCAGGTTTATTAGGATTCCTTCCTGTTAGAAGGCTAATTGATAGAGAACTCTGCACAGGTCAGGTGCCACAGGTGGGTGGAGTAGCACTGACATGCCGTGGCAGCATAGTCAGGATTCCTCAGCCCTTCACTTCAAGTAAACTGCATGGGAAACTTAGGTTCTGTCACACACAACAAAACAGGTAAGGCCTGTGAAGACTTTATACTAATTACTTTGTCTTTTGTATAGATATATATTTTTTTTCTGTTCCTGGGATTAATACAACACAGGTCCTGTATTTTTCAGTTTGCTGAACCATACAACATCACACCCTAAACCATGCAATAAATGTTTTCTATGGGGATTTTGCATTCTGCTATTTGTGTTTGTGTACTTTAATATGTGATACTTTTTTTTTTTTTTGTGCAAATTTTCAGCTGATTCCCTTATTAAAACTCAAAGATAAAGCTTGCGTGACTTGCTAGATTTCACACACTTTGTCTGAGGAATGAAACAACACATCCAGTAATACTTCCCAATCCGTACCAATGAAAAATATAATGCTACATAAGACATCATCTAGCTTTTGTTTGTAATTACTAAAACATGCTAAGTGTGTAGGATTTACAACGCCAGGTAATATCTTCCTAGAACTTTATGGGAAGTTGTCCCATAAAGTTCATGGAAACTCTCCAACTCCTGGGCTTTAAAAAGTAATCAGACAAATTTAGAGGAAGAGTGAAGGTTAATAATGGGAACACGATTTCCTGCTTGGCCACTGTACAATTGTAAAGGCAGATAGTAATATGCCAATCATCACAAAAACCAGAATATAACCCAATACAAAATGTTTTATTTATTTAACAACTTGCATTCATCTAAAAATGATTGCAATGTTTCGCAAGGCTGGGATGTCTTAAACAAAATAAGAGAGAATTTTGGAATTTTTGGAATTTTTTTTATGCAAAAAGCAATGCATAAAAAGTTTAATTTACACCCTTGCATGTGACAGGTATAATTTTGTTTTTGAACATTTAGGAGAATGGGCTATTCAGATTATTGTTCTTAGAGCATAGTTAGCATTCTAAAAAGCTAAATGTCAACCCAGATATACATCAAACATTTGTATACACAAATAAAAATGTTCTATATTTATGTTTGAGTGGAGAAGCACAAGTTCATAGTTTTTGTATCAAAAGCATGCAAACAGAAGTGCAACTTGCAAATGTCGCAACGGTTAATTTATTCACCGAATACATTGTTCTCTACAATTATTGGCAACCCCTTATAAAGATTTGTACAAACCCAAAAATATGCTATTGCTAGGAAGTTAAAGATGCCTCCCTTTCATGCAGGTTTTACAACAGTTAACTTAAGAGTTTTTTTAGTTACCAACAATCAATGAGACAAAGATAAACCTGGGTCCTTGTCCAATCGTGTTTGTCATAGTTCTAGATGTTTTAAATGTATAAATCTTTGCTCGGGCTGGAGATATGGGCACGTTTGGGCAGATGGATTCTTTCCTACATTTCTTGACTCATATTAATGTTAACATATGTTTACCAAACATTTTTTGACTGCTCTATTTAAACACATTTTTGAATATTTTGAACAGTGTTACATATTAAAACGACATCACATAATAGCACAATCTTCAATAAGCAACACTAAGACTTACATATTCCATTTTATATTGGCAGCATCCACTGGCGAACACACTTACTTCATCGGCCAAATCCCTAAATTAACACCTTTTTCAGTAAGAAGGCTCAATTTGGAACACATCACACCAACACCACAGCTGGCATTCAAGGGTAAAATTAATTACTTCAGATACATGTGCTTCCTCTCAAAGTGGCAGACTTATTTGCATTGAGGAACATTCGGCAGAAGTAATCGATGCACACACAAAATACGGCCACCCAAATGACCCCGGCCCCATCTCAAAGTCTCCTCCCCATCCCCAAAGCCCTGACGGCTCAGCCATGCGTGCAGGAACAAACACAGGTAGCGCGAGCAAGTCTGACTGCAACAAAACACAAAAACATGAATGGGAAGCACTACAATGACAGGCTGGATGCAGGACAATGGGCCCAGCATTAAACAAACGGCAAATCCCACGACAGGCTGCGGGAGTATGATACAGATTACAGGCACCTAGTCCCCGATGGGGAGCAAGGGAGAGCAAGAAAAAAGGAAACAATATTGCAATCTGACAGCTGACGTCTTCATATAAATGTATGAATTTACATTCCAATTAGAGGAAATTTACATCTTAATCACAGCGAGCAGTGTGTTGGTCCCCCGGTTAGTGTGCTGCTACGGTAATGAGGTGGGATGCTGCTGTGCTCTCTCATCCAGACAGCGATCTGTCAGCAGACGACACCTCCCTGTTATGAGGAAGCTGTACTCTTAAATGCAAGCGCCACCGCAGTACGGTAATATTCATTGAAATCTGTCTTAAATACCAACAAGGTGTGGGACGCCACCCGAGGATAATGTGCCAAATATGGAGTTTGAAAAACATCAAACATATCTTAAATACAGCGCACTGAACCAGGAGTGTCTTTAACTGTCACTCAAGTGACAAGCTTTCAGTATTCTATGGTATTACATTTCTCATTTCCATACTAATAATGGGTATATTATCTTTAATGGCTTGACTTTGTTTTATGGCATTTGAAATGGATCATGAAAGTGTGTGCAGAATAACTTAAACATATTGTGTAACAAGATCAGATGCTGCTAGCAAAGACAATCTGAATGTGTGATATAGTGCAGCCAAACACCTTAGCTTTGACTTGCTGCCTAATTTGAATGTTTTTTTTTTTTCTAGGTGCCTCTAAAGTGTCCGTACCAGACCTTTAGATGTAGCCAAAATAACCTGTGAACTAAGACGCTGATGGGTTGGAGCCAGGAGTGATTACGTGGCAAGATTTGATTGCACTAAATATTTTAGTTTGCATCATACACTTTGCAACGTTTGTCTACTTTTATGCAACGTGTCCACGAGATTTTATTCCGTTTTTCATTCACACTATACACTTGTACTCAGGATCATTCTGTAATAACCTTTAACAGCGACACCTGGTTTCACTTCCAGATAGAGGAGCTTTTCAAAAATCCAAAAAGCCAATGTCAAATGAAACCAGGATAACCTGCCTGTGTCAGAGTGACCCTTGGAAGACAGAGCTCCTGTTGGAGCTTATGCAGAATATTTCTCCAGCCAAGAAAGAAAAATAAGTGACCTAGCTGCCTGAACAGAAATGCAATTTTTTTGTTGGCATTACTTTAGCCTGATTTCAGACTAAAGTAATGCACACTTACCAGTTTGCCTCCCTGTTCAAAGATGACTGAAATACATAAAACCTCTTTGCTTCTTATATTAGTAACACTTTTTTGCTTCCTATATTAGTAACAAAAAAACTGCTAAATAGCTATTTAAATTAATTTATCCTTCAGACTGATCCTGAAGCAATGTGACTGGTTGATATTGGATTGGTTGTTAAATCTATTGGTTTATGAACCAGCATTTAATGAAGCCTAATTCTATGGCGAGATGACTGGATTGAACACGTGACAGTATCAACAATGCACAATTTTTAATAACACAAACGCTAAAACCCAACTCGAAAAGGAAGAACGCAGTGACTCAATATACAGCGTGTGTGAACTTGTGGGGAAACAAGTAAAGTAGGCCTGCAGCAATGGTTGAAAACAAAGAGTAAAACCTGCTGAAAGAAGTTCTCAGTTAAGATTTTAAAGTCTTTTTGTTGACACTTGTTGTGTTTTTTTTTTTTTTTTACTCAATTAGCAGACAAGAGAGGCTGGTTTGAGGTTTGGAAATCAAAACCATACAAACAAGCATTAGGCCGGGAAGGATAATCTTTTTTAAACACTCAAAGGAGAAAGAAAAAAAATAAATAAATAATGAAAAAACACTGACTGTAATTGAAACAAGCCACAAAGAGAGCCTCTTAAATTTTAACGCTAGTTTTCAAACTTGCTTGAAATAACTTCAATCGAGTGAAATCAGTTACTCAAATGGAAGCGCTGATTGCTGACAATGCAATCAGGAAGAGCAGATTAGCTGCAAACCAAACAGAAGAGCGCATAAATCATTTTAACACAGTCCTTTGCCATCTTCATGCTTCACTTTAATACAGAGATATGTGAACAAAAAAATTGGAGGGAAATGAGGCATGGCTTCTTTATCAGCTACCTCAAAGCCAATCAGACCCCTCTTGCCAGAGACACCGCTCTAATGGCCGATATCTACGGGAGCAGCCTATTACTGGATACTGCCTGTAATTAAGACAAGTCAGATTACACCAGGGCAAAGCATCTTCTCTGATATGTAGGCAGCCATTAAGTCCTGAAGAGGTAAAACACTTGAATGCTGCAGTGAGAAAAAAAAAACAAAAACATGTGCAGGGTAAGCAGTGAATGTGTCCCCAAACATTCCACGGGGTCATTTGCAGGGCGGGGCACAGATTCCACTTTCGGCCGCAGGGTTTTTCAGAAAGGATGTCAGAATGCTAAACACAGTCCCCCTGGCCCTCGTCTTGCATATTCCAACATTTCAGATTAATTCCCAAAGCATCTATCTTGCACTTCCATCTGAACATCCAAACAGGCTGCCTGCCTTTTTGTTTGAGCACAGCGCAGGGTGTGTGTGCTGCTCTAATGTTCACCACGATTACAAGTTCTTAAAACAGGGAGCAGCCTATAAGGTGCCAGGGTGAATTTCTGTCTGCAAACAAAGGAGGTAGAAGTAGAGGAGCACATTTAGTTAGAAGTTGAAAGAGCAGTACTTCTAAAAAGATAAATGTAACTAAAAAGAGGAATGGAGGGAAGAAAGCAACAGTGAGTGAAAGAAAGACAGAGGTAAGAGTTGAGAAGGGACCATGCTCACAAAGTAATGTTTGTGAGACTCACTGCTACACATTTTATTTTGAAATACTTGATATAAATACATATTTATTGCTTTCTATTGTAAAATACAATACATCTAATGTAGTTCTGTGCATTAAGCTGAGTGTATAGGTCTCTGCAGAACTTCAATTGATGCCACATAAAGGATAAGTAGTGACTGCTGGACCTTAGGAAAAAAAACAATTATAATAAACTCTTTCAGAAATAGTGAGAAGAAAAACCAACATCTATTAAACTTTTCTTTCAACAGACTAAAAAGTAATGTACTATACAAAATTCTGCCACTTTGTATCACAGACAAATATTTTCATTCTATTTTAAAAATAAATAATACATCAAATACAGCTTGAACCCTGATTAAGTAATATATACTTTATTTAAAGTACACAAACAAAATTGATCTTCAACACCCATCAGTTGTATAAAAAAGGCCCTTTAAAATTAATTAGTCATTTACCAAAAAAAAAAAAAATATCCTTCCTTTAATTTAGTTTGATTTATTCAGTGGCAAAATATTCTTAGAAACAGAAAACAACACATGTATGTTATTGTACAACAATAGCTTGTCTAGTTTTTGTCATGAGTAACTATAAATACTTAGGGCAATTATTGATAAAATTAGTAACTTGGATTAAAACTTGTCAGGACACCACTCAATTATCAAGAAAATAACTAAATAGTTCACTCTATATTATTGTTTATGAATGCATATCTGATACATACTTCAGTTTTAAAATAATAGATTATGACTTACATCCAGCACTGCTGTTATTTATTCTACAGATGTATAAGATGAACACAAAGAATCCAGTGTTTTGCTGTTTAAACAAGAAATATTGTTTAAAATCATCACTGCGGCTGACAACACCAGCATGAACTAGCTGTGTTTGTAGTACTTCAGCATTCATGTAACTTAGAGGCATGAAAGAGAAAGAAAATACCAATTACAAAGATAAGCTCAACCTTACTAGACTTTTGGTGTTAAAACCTCATTTTCCCTGAAATGAGACTTCAACAGTCCTAACGCTATAATTAGCTTTAGTTGCAGCATGCATGGTTGCTTTGTTTGGATTACTTATAAGTTCTAAGCCATCAAGTAAAGCAAATGTATGATAATACTCTCTGTTTCAAAATGGCTACAAAGAAAAAGCAAAGTATTTCTTTCTAACACACAGTAAGGGAAGTGAAAAATAAATCTCCAAAGCTACAGATGGATTTTTGTAATTTGCAAGTCCCCATAACAATCAGAGGGTATTGACTAGTTGTATGAAGTGGATATGAGAAAAAAGCTTTTTCTACAAATACAGAGCTGCAGCTTGGTACACATTACCAAGATTTTAACTGGCACTGCAAGCTTTGGCCAAATGGGACTGACTATTTCAGCAGCAAATATGCTAGTAGGGTCTGGATGTGGATAAATATCTCATCTCTATCATTAAGTATGGGTGAGGTTTGGTTATGCTACAGGTTTTTTCTATTTACCAAAGGCCATGAGGCCCTCGTTAGAGTGCCTGGCATCATAATTCAATTGAAATACCAGCACATTTTAAATAAAATTTGAGGATTCTACCAAAAATAGTGAGCTGGTCCCAGAGTTGGTTTTCATCTGGAAATTATCCAAAACACTGCCAAATCAACACAGCAATGCTTCACAAAACACAAAATCCTTCCTCCGTCCCCAAGCCTAAGCCTTTTAGAAAAGAAATCAGCTGAAGGGGAGAACCTAAATATTGCAGTATGAAATTTGGCAACCTCATTAAGACATGAATATATTTTGATGGTGTTTGCATGACTTTTCCAGAAGAGCCAGTAACTGTGAAAACAGCTGTAGAAACAAAACTGCCAGGTATAAAACCACCATGTATGTATGGGTTTAATTTGAGGATATCGAAATCCTAAATGCAAGTACAGGAGCATACAAAAGCAGACACTGTGATGCACATTCACAGAGGGCGATGAAGCAGGCATACATGACATCCCCATTCAAACAGTCTGTGTAAGTGAGCGTACAACATCAGGCTTTCATATCACTTCCCTCTCCAAACACGAAGCCTTTAATAGATGTGAAACTCCAGGCCCTGAATCTTTTCACACCAGTGGGTCACAACCCACACAGATAAACAGGAAACAAATGGTGACAGTGCAAAACAAAAGACAATAAAATAAATTCAACAGAAACAGTAAATGTGTTTATAATGATCAAGAAGATATACCTTATATTTTGATTTTGTTTCATTCAGACAATCCCTTCAGAGTTGACAGAGGCTACGGTCATCTGAATTAAAAAAAAAATAAAAATTAAAAATAAAATAAAACAGACTCATAAGAATCCTCAGACTAACATATGGAGTAACCTTTGTGGCCTTCCGGGACTTAGGGGTGGTTCGACAATTTTGCGGGGGGAGTCTAACGCTCCAAGGACAGTAGGCACGCTAGGGAGAGGTGAGCTGTCACCCCCCATTACGATCACCGCCAGACTTCAGAAAAGGGGGAAGGGGTAGAAGAGCTGGCTACAAAAAAAATCAAAATAAAAATAGAAAAATACTGGTTCCTGACTAACTGCCATCTAGATCCATCTCCAGGCCACAAAACCCTCCACGACTGCCCCAGGGACTAGGCAACCCCTAGTCCCTGGTTAGCAGTAGGACATATGTGTGAAGGGGTAGAAGGAGAGTGTTGATGCCCTAACTTTGGGTGTGTGACCATTATGTATGGGTTTGGGTAACAAAGGGAGAAAGGCACATGCTCTGCTCGATTCTGTATTAGCCGGAAAGCTGATATTTACGCAGCAATTCAAAAGCAATTCAGACAAATGAATATTTAAGGCAGCTTTCTTTATTTAACCAGATAAAGCCCCACTGAGATCCAGATCTCATTCGCAAAAAACACAGCTGCTGTTAAGGTTAAGGTTCTAAATTGGGAAAAAGAAATGGCAAAGAGGGTTTTCAGGGTTCGGGTAGAGGTGTTTTTAGACAATAAATAAGGAATTTAAAAAAATACCCTCATGATACCCTGAACCCAAAGACAAACAAAATATTGCAGTATATTATGTGGCATGTTTCAGAGTGAAATAGAGTTTGCTGGAGGATAAGAAGCCTGCCTCAGATTTGACCTTTTGCTGGCTTTTGTGTAAGTCTGGGTGAGCACTGCTTAGGCACATTCTGTTCAGCAGATCCCATCGCTAACACCCCTGTCACTCATCATCACTCATCATTGTTAGGGACAAAAGCAAAGTTTGGTTAAGCTACACAGTGAAGAATTCTCCCACCCTGGTCACCCCCATGGCCACTGCCCTCTACCTTCACACATTTCCGTACGGACAGTGCAGACACGCATTATAAAACCCGTTCCATCTTTGCCGCATAAACACAAACCGATGAGTCAGGCATGCTCCTTAACTCAGAGACGGGGTCGCAAACTTTGATTCACCTTGCCCTCTAACTTTCTTTTTGAAGTGCAAGCTTGGCCTTTGAATGGCCCTTTGGCTCATCAACTGTGTGTAATTAAAGCCTATTCAGAGCTCTATATGTGTCCTCGCTATCCTCCATCATCATCTGGCCGGGCCTTTCAATAGCCACCTGTGAACTGTGAAGGGAAGGGACAGATGCCCCCCTGCCCCCATAAAATTCATGACCACCACATCATTCAGTTGTCGGCTAACTTCCCTCAATGGCCAACTCCGCTTTAAACAACTGCGTGTTAACAGTTGGGTGAATCCTTAAATGCAGCCATATAGACTGATGTCAGGTTTCAATAGCTCAAGTAATTACATAAAACAAGTGTCTTTACGTTGCGAGAGGAATGAAAGAGACAATCTGCATTCCTTGCTGGGGGAAAAGAGGAATGGAAAGTATTTGCAGAAGATGGATAGATGATAGATAGATGATACAACAAACACATCCAATAAGTATAAAAATGGGCAGGAAATAAAGTATGGAAATAAAAAATAATACTGCGCCTTGGATTTTTATGCAAAAAAATCCAAGGCTGGAAAATACCTAAATCAATACTTGTGAAGGAGCCCTATTTCAAAATGTTGATGTTTAAATATTAATATTTACAGACAGATGAATGAGGAGCCATCTTTCTGCTTTTACGATCCTCATGTTTTAGAGAGTCCTGTCAATGACAGACTGCAGGGACTTTATTCAGGAACACTGCTCTGTATGAAGCATACAGATGAAAGATGGGGCAATGTTGTTGAGTCTTTGAACAAGCAGCTGAGGTAACGCGGTCAAATCACTGAGTCTGCAAGAGAGGGCTGAATGTCACAATGAGAATCTGAGAAAAAAAAAAAAAAAAAAGTCCCTCAATAAAAAAAGCAATTATCTAAAGATTAGTTTTGCAATGGGAATCTAAACCTCAGGCAAATTAACTAAATCTTTGTAGCCGGAATGAAAATTTATATTCACAATAATACAACATATTGGAACAATGAAAAAACAACACCAAAAACACAAACACATACTCCTCTTCCTGACCCCCCCTTAGGACACTGAGCAGAGAGAGTGTGGGAAAGTTATTTTTAGGAACCATGCAGAGAGCCTTCCTGAGTTGGATGCTCCTGTTCGGGATCAACATTCCACCTTTGAACCGCTCCAATCGCGGAGCTCTTTGTGCCTAGGATGGCGATTTTTACATTTGTTGTGAATCAACAGCAATAACAAAATTGTTACACTGTTGACATTTATTGTCGATAAGAGCTGAACATTTAAAATTTTGAAGAATCGATAAAACGTCAAACACAACAAAACATGTTTACACAAATTGTTCTTCAAAATTTATAACAGCGGTGATATTTTTAAGACACTATTTCACAGGGTTTTTCACTATAGCTTGCTGGAATTTTTGCCCATTCCTCCTAAAATAGCTTACATGGAGTCAGGTGTGTAGGTGCACATCTTTTAGCTCTGCTAATAGTTTTTTAATGCACTAAAATCATGGCCTCCCTAAATTGAGTCCAGTAAAGTCTATACTCCAGTAATACTGTTTAAAAATATGAATATAAAACATTCAGGAATCTGGAAATTGTACCTAAGGATGAAGCCAGGTTGAGGACATCCACAAATCTCTGATTATTCCATGATGTCACACAATGACTACCGTGTTTGATGTGTGCTGTAACATCCATGTGTGTGAATCATCACCCAAGCTTTAGCAAATTGTTTAAAGGCACAGTTATGTTAGTGCATGTAAACTTTTGACTCAACAGAAAGTACAGCCATAAGTCAAATTACTTTCTCTTACAAGTTGAATCTTCTGGAACTCCTGACTGCAGAAAAAAACAAGACATGCTTACACTGGTTCTGTCTTTGTATACTGTAAATATAAATATCTGTTTTCAATTGTATATTTCAACCTCTAAGCAAAAGAAGTTCTGCCCAAGGTTTACAGTGTCACTCACAGTTTGTAACACATAAACAGACTGCATAAACCTGAGGCAAAATTATACACAACTTTTACAAAAATCTAGTAAATATCAAGAGAAATACATCTGAGGCACAATTTATAAAGTACCAGGGGACCTATGGTTCTCCAGTCACTATCAATATGCTAATAGACGCCTTATCTGAGCAGAATTACACATACCCTTTAGTGCCACAAGACCCCACAGATGTAGGATGGCTTGCATGTTATAGCCTCTTTTCTTTCCCCTAATGGGAGCTGAAGACAACTGGGGCTACTTTAATCAGGTCTGAGTCCAATGCGGCCAGTCTAGTCTGATGGGAGCTGAGTGGTGCATGGACTGCGTTAAGGGTTCATTGCTCACTGTTGAAACAGTTTCACTTTCAGGGTGAGTTCAGGCAAACCACGCTCTTACACAGTCTGGCAGGAGGAGCAAATATGCCCTGTTTTGTTTAGCTGTAGGACTATGTGCTTGAAACAAACGTTTGGGCGTTTTGTTCATATAGCGCGGACAGCAGTGCATTTGGTTGCCACAAATATTCTTTTGCCCAACATTGACTCAACTACCACAGACAAAACCACAACTGCTTTTCCAGCCAGAATATTAGTAAGTAAATGGACATTCTTAAAACATTGATCTTAAAAATCGATGTTTACATCAATTTTTAAAAACTGACATCATTATTTCGTGAACATTAACTTGAACCAGCCAAAATTGAGCCTAAATTAGCAACTTGTGCCATTATGGAGGGTTACGGTTGCACGTTCTGTTGTAGATATCTTGTATCTGCTTTTGGAAGATTAAGAATGATTTAAAACTTGCATTTCTGCCTTTGACCTGAATCACTTAAGGATCTTGCAAGAACCCCAGCACATGCAAACATCCCCCAACATGTTCAGGAGTCGGCACCAAAGCATGCACGCTCGTCTTAAAAGTACACATGCGCATTTCCAGAATAGATAAAATGCATGTTCAATAATGGATGCAAACCTGATATATGTAGAGGATTGTTTAGCTGAAGAGTTTGATAGCGTGCCACGGACTGGCCTGAACAGAGCTCTCTCTCTCTTTTGCCATGCACACACAAACCATATGCACACCTGAACACCAACTGCAACCAAGGTTGATGCGCACGAAGGGAGGAAGCATAAATTATTTAATTAGAATATTATGCCAAAAGGTCCATTCCCAACTGATTGTGACTTTCTTGGTACAAAGTACAAATCAAAATTAGTTGTCTGGATGAAAGGCTAAATGGCTTCTTCGATTCAGGACAGTCAAACAAAGGCATAATCTTAAATGTATTTCATTTCCCAGAAAATAGTTGCCATCATCTCTAAATGAATTCAAATAGTCAGCAACTTTCTTCAAATGAGTTCTTTTCAGCATTGGCCTCTCCCTGATCTTATGTGCCAAACATTATTGGATGCAGAGAGAAAGAGAGAGAAACAGGCATGTAAAGCAAACAAACATTAAAACAAATGCAAAAAAACAAGCCCTTAGGAGTCGGTCCCTGTCTGACTCGTTCTGCATTTTGCAACTCCTCCTTCCTCCCCTTCTCATTTCTCTCTCAATAAGACGGTTTGGTGCCTCTGAGGAGAAGCCCTCATTTTAATTAGACCTGACCTGAGAATCACTTAACTGCTCCTCTCTGCTTATGCCTCCCCCTCCCGCCTCTCCAAGCCTCTCGCTCTGTTCCTCACATAGGTCCATTAACACCCTTCCCTTGGCACCCACGGGCTTCAACAGGGGGCAGACACAGGCGTTGTCTTAAAGACGTTTTGAGGACATGCCAAGAAACATTAAACTACTCTATACACCTCCTTCGGACTCTTTCAGTTAGTTTCCTCTTTCTCTTGAGTCCTCTTCTCTTCAGCATCTCCATCTGTATTTGTGTTTTATATTTGTTTCACTTTTACTCACCTTGGTATAAAATTACTCAACTATTAGAGTCATGTAGAAGTGAGAGGAACAAGTTGAGATGTTTATAGGAGTGAAAATTTGGTTGTTGGATCTGAAACACCAACATGTTCTTGACTGCATAGGTGCATTTTCTTTAAAATCACACTTCCACACACATTAGAATGATACTGTTAAAGAACCATTTATAGGTGATCACCCAGACCAAAAATACTGCACTGAAACGATCAGCCATTGTTCTGTTTCAAAAATTCACCTTAATGCACCAAATCCTCAAATTTAAGAATACACTAAAACTTCAATACCTAACGCTGCACATATGGCATTGATATTGGATCAAATGTTTACATTTGTTCATAATCGTTCCAGATCATCTACAGAGTAAGCATTATGCCAATAGAATCCAGTTTAATATAAAGTTCAACTACTAGAGCAAGATTCACATGCATGTTTTGCACATGACTGAAGAAAATATTTGTTGTAGTTTTCAAGAAACTTTCGTAAAGCACACATTAGTACACCATTAGGGTATGGACTTGGACTTATGTGCTCAGTATCAGCACATTTGTCCCACCCCCTTTTGTTGCTGCACACTTTTAGTCAGCTAAATGCTAAGGGAGAGCCAGACATCACTTCAGATGACACATCTGAATATCATTTATATTAAGATAGCACTTTTATATGAGACAGTACAGTTGCCAAGCTGAGAGAAGCATGTTTATTAAACATCCTACTGTAGGCCGACTAATCAAGCCAATAAGCTTGATTAGCCAGCTAATATGATCTTGTTATAATTGTGTAGTTTTATTTAAGTTAGAAGGCCAAAATAGGGAGAATAATCTGTGCAAGAAGAATTTAAAAATGTCTACTATATGACTACACTGGATGTTTATTTAATGCTATTGCTCGAGCATAATATGGATCAAAATACAAATTACTAAGTATGTTGGTTTCTCAGCTGATATTGGGTGACATAAATATTTATTGTATTGTATTTAAAGTTATCATACATTAAAATCTCAAGGCTCAAGTCCATACCATATTTTTGTCTTATGCAGGACTTCCCCCAGTATATTACAAGCCTGGTGGGCCACCAGGCTTTACTTGTGCCCCCACCAGGCTAAGCATTACTTATTTATTTAAGTTTTTTTTAAATGTTTGCATTTTTTAAGACTTTATAGTTGCCGTTCAGGTATTAATCTTCCAATATTTCAATAACACATAGTTATCAAGAGATATTTCAAATTTCCTGTCAAATTTAAACATTTTTTAACTCAAAAACATGACGGGCCAATGGATGAATGACTGCACCCAACCACTGGGCTTTTCTGGGGGAAACTTTACTCATGCCTGTTTTAGAATTGAATAGAAGAAATAACCTTTATTGTTTGTCAGCGGGGACATTCAGATGTTCAACAATGAAGTGACAGACAAGTCAAAGCAAGTAGATTAATTCAAATATAAAGATATGAAAGCAGCAAGAATAACAGACTGTTAAGTATAGGCAAATTTGCTTCACAAGAAAAAAAAATACTGTTCCAGATTCCAGAAATATGCATCTGAGAAGGGACATTTTTTTAAAATGTACAAATTGTGCATAAAAATATCAATAGACAATTTACCACAAGTGAAAGTAAAACTGTACAAATAACAGGGATGTAATAACACCAGCAGGACTAATGATAATTCTCCTTTGTGCACTTGGTGCAACAGCCTGACACTGAAGGAGCTCAACAATTCAGTAACACTGGGAATAAAACAAGCAAATATTGGCTGGATAATTAGACAGGCTTTCGGTTTGGTCTGCAGCTGGAAATTTTGTCTTTGTTGTTGGCAAAAGTCAAGAGTATGGAACTTCTTTCAGCCAGCTGAATACTGTGTGCAGGTCTCTAGCAACTTTCATCAGCATCTCAATAAAAGGGAATGAATTAATTGTAAAGGTTTTGAAACCATGAACAATTTAAAGGTTGGTATACCATGACACTGGGACCAGCCTATAGCTACAGGGAGCTGAACAATTCCTATGTGCAGCATACACAGCTTCAGTGACATGTCCTACATGTCCAACTAAAAACACCTCCACATAGGTTCTCTATTAGAGGACTAATTTGACACAAATCCCTTTCTTACACTGTAGTTGACCTTTTGACCTGCTTCTGGCACCCTGGTACCCCAAAGGCACATTGCCTGTCAGTTTAAAGGGTCAAGTAAAGGTAAAGGTAAAGGTAAAGAGAACGTAATTGCGTGCCATCTGTACCATCTGCATTCTTCAGAGCTTCATCCTCAAGCATCTTGCTTTGTGAAATGTGTGACAAGAGCTTGGGAGGCGCAAAATGAGTGACTAGAACAATTCTCACACAGAGCGTGTTACACAGAATTGTTTTCACGTAAGCAATTTGGATGTGTTATCGCATCAATGTTGATATATTGATGTGTGAAAGCAAGAAATGTTTGCATATATGAATGAGTGTGTGTTAATCCTGTCCAAACACCTAACACTCCCCTACCTGCTCAGACAGGGCCATGGGTTAATTCTGGCCTCAGGCGCCATGGCTAATAACTGCTCATCAACCGTAGCTTGAACTCTCAGTAAGTCAAGTGTTGCTGGGGCAACCTCAACACCAAGAAAGTAAAGCATTGATGAGCCAAGTGTGGGACTGTAGAAAGTCCTAATAACTTAAAAAAAAAAAAAAATAGACAGTATTTATTTGATTTAAATAAAACTATGTTCTGTCTCTTCATTCCTGAAGTGCCTGAGAATAGAAGGATGAGTCAAGCAGCAGTTTAGATATTAGTTAATAGCACAAATCCTCACGTAGCTGGGATGGCATGCAGCTGCCTGAACCAGCTGGTGAGAAGCTGTTCCTGTCAATCAGCTGTCATTCAGCACCACCACCACCCACATATTATTCCTCATAGAACAAATGTTGAGAGCTCTCTAATTTGATGATATTAAAACAGGAAAAAATCTACTAAAAGTTGATCCTACATCCATCTCAGCAGGACATGACGCAGAGTGGAGGGAATGCTGTCTCGTGGCTTCAGGGGAAAAGAGTCTTATAGCCTGAGTAAATGAGATGATGACCACTGCAGTGACTTGTCAAACAAATTCAACTGTCATCTCATATGTCAATCAGCTGTCCACAGAGTCAGATGACCAGCAATACGGCTGTTAACCCAACGGCAGTCCAGCCTGTGATCTAACAGTCACATATGTCTCTGTAACCTTTTTAATGTTTTTACTTCCCAGTAGATGCACAGATCAATAACACCAACCAACACGGAAGCACATGATAGGGTAACACAATGATAAACCTATGTTATAGCTAATTTGATGCGTGACTATGGATACAACACTCTGTGGGAAATTCCCAGACAGGTAAGAATGTGTCATAGCCAGCGATTATGATTGACAGGTTTGATTAAGTGTGGAGTGCAGAGTCAACAATGGCAACTATTTTTGGATTGTCGTCTCATGTTGGTACAACAAATTTTCTTTGTCAAAACAGAGCCAGGATATGATTCTCACTTTGTCAATAAACATATCCTTAAAGAATGATCAAATATTTTTGTTAGCAATTGCTTTTTGTTAGCAATGGTCTGGATATGGTCATATCCAGATATGACCATTTAAACGGTAGTCGGGATTTAGACTCTATAGGTATAAAGTACTACTTCTGTACAAGCGGGTGGAAACAATATGAATTGAAGTTTAAGTTCTGGTGGATATTGGAGCTGTAGAGGCGCCAGGATTAACTAAATTAACTACCGGTAATTGGCTTCCTAAACACTGTTTGCATAATGTCCTTAATGCTAATAATATTTAAATGTATCCACCAATTTAAAATTTTCACCATTCATAAACATTAAAACATTATTATACTGATTTTGTATTTTTGCATTATTCATTGCACAGAAGACAGTCAATGAATTGTTCCTTAAAAATTCGGCTGTGTAATAATAGGAATCGACAAAGCATTCAGCAAGGATTTTCTTGCAACATGCAGGTTTATGCCTATTCCGAGAATGTTGTTTCTTGATCTTTCAAGCATACCCTTCAGTAAATCTGTCTCATCAAAAGTACACAAAGCTACTAAAATATGCAACATTTGGTGAAGAGAAGAGCCAACATTGCACTGATTTTGTCATTTGTCTTGAAAGATTAGCTCTGGTCTAAAAATAATGAAATAAACAAAATCCTTGACTTTTACAGACCTCATAATCTGTGCAATAGAAGCACATTAGGGGATTCAATGAAATGAAGAGAGAGGGTTAATTAAGACAGAAGAAAGGATTAGAAATATCATCAAAGGTTGGCACAAAATGAGAAGATGGTGACCGTGGAAATTTGGGGGTAGGGATGGCATTCCTCTCCTCCCCTTCAAATCCTGGCTGAGACAATAGGACTCACTAAAGAGCCGAGGAGCAGAGGGTGTGATAAGGTAATGATAATGTCATGAGGACCAATCATGAGCCTGAGCTAAGTGCAGGGCCTCCTAATTTGTCTCCAGAGTAGCAGATCAGAGTCAGATTTGTATCATTTGGAGAGAGGAATAGTGTGAATGAGGATGAGAAATCAAAAATGTAAATGTATGTTGAAAAGGTGAGTCCAAAGTAGGCATCTGAAGCGCACATCTTTCATAAGTTTAAACTATATTTGAATTTTAAAAATAACTTTTCAAAAAATATGGAAAATGCTAAGCTTATAAGAAGGATGTTTCCATATGTCACTCCTCTGTGTCTGGCAATGAAACTGGGTTTCATTGGTAAATGCTTACAGTGCACAGCTTAAGGTGAAGCCACACTAACACTACATTACTTACATCCCCCAAAGCTATCACAGGCTGTTTTTTATTCTGCCACTTCACAGTCCAAGTGACTAAACATTTGAGAAGTAACAACACGGAATAATATATAAGGGTACCTGGAGACTTAATAAGTATTACATGCATCAGAATGTGAGACATACCACTTACCTGAACTTCTATCTGTGTTTCAACTGTCATATTTATGGAAATAGATATTTTTCTCACTCTGTTGCCTCTTGACTTTACACTGAAGAAACTGTGCCAGCAAGTGTGCATAATCAATAGTTTCACCTTCCTTCAGTCACCCAATAGCAAAGCAAAGTAAACAGAGCTTGGTGGAGTTTTGCTCAGGGGTGAAACATCTCTTTACTTACCGTTTCAATACAGGAAAACAAATGCCACCATAAGAAATATTGATTTAAAAAAACAATACATTTGCACATAAAGTGCATTAAAAAATAATCTTATCTTCTGGAAATGTTCAGGTTTTGACACGTTACCACCAGAAACTTAAGTCCATAATGGTCAATGGGAGGTAGATTTATGTGCAAATGTATTGTTTTAAAATAAAAATTGGAAAATTATCTGATGAAAAGTCATCTTTACTCGAATAACAATGAATATCATCGAGTGGCAATGGTCGGTCGGGAGGTGCAGCAGAGCTTCACATCTTAAAGTTTGCCACGGGATGTGCAGGAGACGCTTGAATCGTTTGGGAGTTCTTGTGAGATCAAACCAAAACTGAACTTTCTGGCTTTCATGCAAATGCATGTGTGGCAAGAAACCAACACTGTGTATTTTTTTTATGTGCTAGAATAGTTCCATCAAAATCCATACCTAAATCAATTTATATTTTGTGACAAGACGTTTCATCTAGTCTTACTGAGCCTGACCCTTTTTGAAAGTCAGTGGGCCAAACATCAGGTCCTAAACGCAAAAGAGTTTCAGCTACAATTTAAACAAAAGGTGCATCTACAAAAATATTGGTAGAAGGGGCCTGAAAAGATATGCATGGTAAGATTTTCAGATTTTTGGTGGAAAATTACAAGATATACATATATTTCTTCCTTCCACTTGAGGAACCCTTTTTGTTGAAATCCCTATATAATCCACTGACGTTTGTAGTTTTAACATGGCAAGCTATGAAAAATCTCAAGAGGTATGGATACTTTGCCATACAGTCAGGTTAAAGCTAAGTCATAAAGTATGAACAAATATCAACTGAAATATATTATTAATAAAATAAAGAAGAAAGAGACAAAGATTGAAACTGAAAACATACCTCAATAGAAAACTGTTTTCTCTTGAGCTTAAAGGCCAGATCCTTGTGGTCAGGGAGTTGCCTCGCCAGACAGTTCAGGTGAGGTACTTGGCGCACATACAGCAGGCCTATGAAGGACGGGAGAACCAGATTAAATGTGACAAAAAGTCAATAGAAATGAATAAATAATCCAAAACACACTCCTCAATGAAAATTATATTGATTTGTGTAATTAATGTAATTTTCTTAGAAAGTGTAAAGTAAGCTAACCCTGAAATTGTTTTTACTATGTGTTCCTGATAAAAATAAAAATAAAAACAAACAACAAAACGTTTGTCATCATTTATCTAAATCACTGAAAATTAAGCAGCGACCATGCTGCAGCTCGAGCCGTTTCCAGTGTATTAGGTGGGAACTCAACTTTGTGAAACAGACTAATACATATAAATAGCAAACAAAGTTTAAAGAAGTTGTTCCTGGCATATGTGAAAAATAACATATCTGGAATAAACAATTTTGCTCCACTTTGATTATTAAAACCTGAACTTGTTTTACACTAATACATTGAATATCCAAAATTCATTTTAAATGAACTTGAAACAAAATTGGTCTTTTAGCAGAACATTAATGATGATTTTAAGTGAGCATTCTGTGAAATTCAGATATATATTTTTTTGTTTTATTTTAATGTTGCATAAAGTGGATTGGCAATCCCATAAACAAAATGAGGACTTTTACACAAATGCACAAAGATTGTAGAAACATTAAATTAACAGAACTTGCTCACACGTGTTTGTGATCAACAAGAAAATTTACTTTTGAAATAAGTCATTCACAACTAATTGTTCCCATTGCTTTTCTTCTCTTAATTTTTTCAAACTGAAGAGTTGGTATTTTCTCCAACGATTACTGTAATAATTTAAAGATAGGCTCATGTAATAACATGAGGAAGAGGTGTGGGATTTTTTCATACTTTGAACTCGCCTTTTTATTTCATTCCAGCACAGTGACAGTTCCATAAAACTGTACAGCACTGTAGAAGTGGGGTGGTACAAACAAGCGTGACACAGAAAAGTAAAAGATCGAGGGAGTAATGGAGAAAGGAAGGCAGACAGAGAAAGTGGGGGATGGTGGGTTCTCTCCTCTGTGCACTTGGGTGATTTCCCTCTGCCTGATTTGCAGTGACAAGCTTCCCAGCATGCTTTGAGCAGCCCTGAACTGCTGCCGCAAACACGCATTCACACACATGCACGCAACAGCTACACGCACTCTCCTACTCGCACCAGATGCGTTGGCACTCATCAACGCACATCAAAACAATCATACACATAAATGTGTTTCAGAAGCCCGCACCTGAACTAGTTAAGCAGGAAAAGTATGGGATTTTTAAGGGATTTCAAACAATATCAACTCCAACGGACACTTTCGCAACTCAAAGGCAGTTAAGAAAGTGATGCAGTGCAAAACTCACAAAAACAAGTTTTAGATTTCTAAAACTTGTTTACCGCCGCACAATGCATTTAAAAAAAGCTGTAAAGGATGTAGGAAATGTTCTGGAGGAGGATGTAAAATATAAAACTGAATGTTTTTATATGCCACAATCTAAAGGGTTGAGATATGGTGGCCAAATGTGAGGAGAAGCAAAAGAGTGAGTAGGAGCATTTGGGAGAAACTGCTAAAAATACCGGCCTTACTTATACTGACCTTTATGTGTGGAGAGTGTTAGAAAGGAGAAAAGCGAGGAGGAGAAGGAGAGAAATAATAAAACTGTGCTGAAAAAAAAGTGAGGGTGAGAACCGGGAGAGCAGAAACAAACTCTGCTCTGCCCTCCCCTCCCCTGCCTTGGTTTCTTTCTCTCCACACGTCTCCTTACCGGTGTCCTGTCTCTCCACTGAAAGCTTTGCCCTCCATTTATTAGCAGAGCATGCTGGCCACGGAGACATTGAGCGAGGGATGGAGAGATGCAGGCAGAGAGGAAGAGAGAGTGATGGTGAGAATATCGATTCCCCAGTGTTGGTCTGCGCTGCTCCAGGGCCTCAGGGGTATGGGACCGGGATGGAGAATGGGCAAGGCGAGAGGTAGAGAGCCTCTGCTGGAGGTGGAGGGGGGAAAGAGGGAGGCGGTGAGGCAGGAATGGAGGGAGGTGAGGGTGCGAGAGAGAGAGGGGGTACGGCGTGGCAGCTGAATCCCCCCCGGCCTGTCTACTGAGGAGCACGTCTGATTGAGCAGCAGCACACTAACGCACACTGACAGCCTGGCCTGCAAGGGGGCTGCCCTGCCTCCATCCACAGCCTAACTCCGGCTTTAATGCACTGCCTCTGTACATGTGTGTGTATCCGATAGAAAAGAGACTGAAAGATAAGCGAGTGTGTGCGTGTGCGTTTGTACCGTGGTAGTCTTTGTAGAGTGGGTTGGTCTCTCTCTCAGAGCCTTTGAATGATTCCAGGGCAATGGCATTGTCACACAGCCGGGTTATGTTGCCCATTAGAGTTTTGTCCTGTAGGATGGAGAGGGATCCACAGTGAAGAACAACACAAGTAGGTAATTAAAAGCCTCCTGATGGGATGTCACCGAGTTGCAATTAAATTAGGTCGTCATTTCCTGTCTGTGACCAGGTCCTCTCTGACCATGACTTATCTCAGTGCAATGAGCCGGAGAGGGTAAAAGTGTTGATTGGAGTCACACAGTTGACCCGAGGGCAGGCACCTTACATCAGTCATCTATCCACATGTACAAAATGGGATGGAATTCAAACAAGCAACGATTTGTCACTGTTTCAATTCATAAAATATGCTCGAGAAACAAGGTAATGGCTGCTGCATAAACCAAAACCTGTGAAAAGCAGGGCAGGATAGAAAAAAAATAGCTAGGCAGGTTTGATGAGGAGAGCTCCCCCTACTGGTTAGGTCAGTGACAGATAAGAAGTGCAGACAGAAGATGGTAAAGAGAATGCAGGGGAAAAAATATCCAGAAGGTTAGATGGAGAAAGGGAAGGGAGGAGAGAAAGAGAGGGACATTGGGACACAGGGAGAGGGGGAGTCCTGCATTATTAATCCCTTTTCCTCCTGAATCATTCACATCCTTCTCTCTGTGTTGGCTGCCACCGCCTAATGCAGTTTTCATGCCTTCATGTCTTTTTCTCTGCTCTTTCTTCCTCCTTTTCATTTTTGTCCTACTTTTTAAGTATGCATATTCTACCAGTCGGCACCACTGCCGCACAAATAAAAGTACCTTAGTTGGCTTTATGTGCAGCAGTGGTTGGGATCTTAACAGACTGAGAGCCAATTGTTCTAAAAATTAAAAGATACAGCGCAACCAACAATGGTAGATAAAATACTGTCTATTCTTTCCCTGGAAAGCCAATATAAGTAATTAAAAGGGAGCAACTTAACTTTATTTAAATATTTTAAAGTCAGAGTAATGAAAGTGTTTACTGGAAGGAGCTCAGTACAGTCGCAACAGGGCAGAATGAGGTCACTAAGAAGGGAGGGAAGTCAACAGCTCTTGGTTTTTATAAAGGCAGTCAAGTCATCTCAATTGCATTTCAATTTTTAAACCTTATTCAAATACAACAAATAGCTCCAACAATGATTTATATGGCTCTTCATTACTGTTTATAACTGCTGAATAAACTTAGACACACCCAGAGTGGATACCTTTAACAAGGTCTCTGCTAAATAAAATTGAAAATATGAGTCATGCTATAAAAAATTGATTTCACATGATGGATAACTACCATTAAGAAATATAATTAGAAAAAGAAAAAAAAAGAAAAAAAGTTGTGGAAAGTGCAGAAAAGAGAAATATGTGAATTTATACTTACAACATAAACAGAATTTCAATAATTATTATAACAATGGTAATACTATACAATTAACAGAAATCTTTAAATTAGATGGCATGGGTTGGACTGAATATCTATTTCTATGGAATCTTCCGGAAATATTTGTCTTCAGCCAAGAGTCTAATAAACTGTGTGGAGCATTTATACAAGCTAAAATACACATGTCAGTGTAAAACCAAGCCAAACTTTTTGCATATTTTGAAACACCACCAAGTTTTAGCTATTGGTGGTTTTATTTTGTGTTGTTTTTTTCCCAATACGACAAAAATAAAATTATTAAGGTAAATATTGACTTTTTAAAAAAAACAAACAAAAGAAAAACCCCAAAGCAATTCATAACCAACGTTCATAACCATCTTGCCATTATTTCAATAGCAGAAATGCCAAACTATTAAAATGTCTTGCACCAGGTAACAGAATATATAATAATATCAAAAGATTCAACACTGTCAAATGGAGAAATGTGCTCATCAAGCAAACAGGGAAAGCGATTAGGACACAGAAAAAATGGGAACAGAAAAATCTAGAGCGCCGGCGAGAAAAGTCGTCTTTCCCAAATAGTAATGCCCAAGAACACAGAAAATGTTCATTGGGAAATCCTGCAATATAGATCTGATAATTAAATAGACCTCTGGAAAGATCTGAAAAAGCAGATCTTTCCAGATCTGCTTTTTTTGGAAAGCAGATCTGTGGATTGACATTCTTTGTTTAATTCTATTCAACTACTGGACAACATCAATTTTAAGAAGGATTTTAATATTTGAATTATTTAAAAAATCATATCTATGTCTTCAACACAAATATTCCGTCCTTTGTAATTATTTCTAAGTATAGCAATGTGTATTCTTAAATAATTTGGACTTAAGAGGTTTTAATCAAAAAAACATACGCACACACATACATATATACACACTCACACACACACATACTTTGGGGACCTATATTTTGTGTGTGTGAGGACTGGGTGTGTTTTCACGATATTGTATGATGGAGGGGAGTCTAATTAATGTTTCAGATGGACTGTCGCACTGGGCTGCTGTGGAGAGGCTTTCAGTGAGTTGCTCAGCTTCCTAAGCTGCTCAATAATAGATTAAGTATTGTAGACTAGTAGCAGTAGACTAACTGTCTAAGACCACAATGTTTCAGTCAGTAAAACCACTGATGTTAATCTAGACAGTCTTCGAAAGGCTGTGCTCTCTCATCTAAACTAACCATCTACGCAACGCAATGCCAGAAATGAGATCTATTAACTGTTTCAATGAGAACAGTCTTCACACTTTGGTGACACTTATATTGTTAAGACAACAGTGCAAAGTGAGATTTGAAATGGTAAGTTAATCACATGGTCATAACAGCCGCTAATTACCTCCATGTTGGCTTCGTCACCAAACACCTGATTCAGTCCAAAATTTCCCCCTCTCTCCTCTTTTCCAATTCATTCACTTCTCTCCCCAGGGTGGAGAAGGGGGAGGGGACAGATTAAGGGTTGGGAAGCCTGGCCAGAGTGGGACAGGAGGACCGCTCCCACCACAGCTGACATCTGCTAGTTAGCCACTCTACCTTTTTTTGACTAGGCCAAGCCGCCTTGCACAGTGGGTTCAGGCCTGGAGCCAGAGCGTGTTGTGACAACACAGCTGTTCTCTGAGCTAGAAGCTGACCTATATCTTTAAATAAGGAGATCACAAACAACACAGAGTCAGTGCTCTTCAGGAAGAGTCTCTTCAAGAGGGATTCAAGATTGGTCAGGCTAGTTTGGTGTATACACGGCTTTGGAGGCAAGTGTCCCTCTATGGCTGATAGTCTAGGGAAGGGTAGTGGTTTGCCATATGCCTCAGCAGATGACTCCACCTTCACACTGAGAGGCCAGACTGGACACAGACTCATAGCCCACCATGCAGCCCCTGCCCCACCAATATACAACTTTAACGAGCATTTCATATCAGGCCATGAAGAGGTTTAAACTCTTTGCGCAACTTTAAGTTGAATTTGTTTGTAAGATTAGATTGAACAGAGAATACATTTCTCTACAAATATTGATGTTATTGACTTTAAAGTAAGTTGAATTTCATAATACTAAATCGAAAAGTTTGAAGACTGAATTAATTCTGAACCACAGCCAGTTGACAACAGATTGACATAAATAGGGAGAGGGACCTAGTGAATCTGGACAGTAGAAATAATCATATGAACACTGGAGTGGGTGATCCCATCCTTTTATTGTCTGGTGCACAATGCACATTATTAACCTAATAAGAATAAAACCAGAGGTTTTAATAATATTTTTAAGAAATGCCAGAATACCATGTTTTCAAACAATTCACAAATTCAAACAGTAGTTTAAGTAATTATTGAAAAATCTCAGTTTTGGGGTTTGTCTCAGTTAAAGATTGCCAAAGATTGGCCCAAAAAGGTCTTCTTGATTTCATAAACAAAATACAGGTTTATAAATCCCATGCTGAGTTTAAAATAATCTCTTTTCAGCTTAGAACTATTTAGTTAATGATTGGCCAAGCTAGACTGTTAAGATTTTGAACTACAGGAATCTGAAGCACAACTTTGAAATTGAAATACAACTTTTACAACTGAAACCAACTTTGTTAAAAAAAATAAATAAATAAATAAATATATATATATATATATATATATATATATACATAAAAAAAACTTCATCAGTGAGAGATGGTATGCTGTCATTTTTTCTTACTCCATCCCTATTAACAATCTAAGACAGCGATCAGAAACTCAAGTCTTTGACCCGTGTTATATATACATCCCTGTTTAATATACCTGAATCACATAATCAGGTCATTAGCAGGACTCTGTAGAAACTTGACTGCAGGTTGAGAGAGCAATCCAGCCATTTGATTCAGGTGTGATGGACCTCTCATACATCAAAAAGTTGCAGGACTCAGGAATTTGAGGCTCCTTTTTTAAGAGAATAAATAGGTTTGGAGCAAAGCTGGCGAATAACTTTGGTTTTTCATTGCTCTTGCCACCCCTGATAGAATAACTCCCTATCCCCTCCATATATGAGCAATATGAAGGGAAGCCATATTGCTTATATAAAAAACCTTCACTGCACCTGAGTCAAGCATAAGCAATAAAGAAGGAGCATACTGGTTAAACTTCAATATTAACCCTAACAGTTTAATCTGCATTCAGTGTTCTGGCTGAAATCCCAAATGGTTTAATACACCAACACTGAGTCAAAGTTCAAAAGCACGTAACACAAACAAGACAGTATGTGTCAAACACCATATTACCTGGATGAGATGTGACGGTAAGGTTACTACAGCAACCGAAAGTGATGACCTCAACAGCGCACGGAGTCCATACAGAAAGGTAGTCAGGGCGTGGTTGTGTCTAGGTTTGTCATGGCAACACAGGTCGTCCCCCCACAGAGCTGAACCCAGAGAGTGAAGCCCCACACGCAGGATGTTACGTGACTTTGACTGTAAGAAATGCAAAGAGGGTGAGGAGTTCATTAAAAAGACATGAAAATGTATCAAATATTGCAGAAGAAAATGTAAACTACAGAAAGTCAGTGGAGGGCACGAATCTCAGATTAATCTGAAAACTTGGGTGCTGCTGTTGTGGGCCATGCTTCCAAACGTAGGGTGAGAGCAACTGGACAGACTGCTCAGCGGCACAGACGATTGGAACACGAAGCCCAAACGTGACTGGACACAACCGCCCAATCACAGAAGCCATCTGACACATGCACAATGGACCTGTCAGACAGGCTTCCAATATGGCCGCCACCCAGAAAACCCCAGCACATTCTTGGCACAGCGGTGATGCTCTGCAGCCAAGGGGGGCCTGGGCAAGGGTGGAGTGCCTTGCCTTAAACCCCCCACCCCACCCTCCTGACTCCATCCCATCCCAGCCCACCCCAAGGGATCAACTGAAATCAACTTTGTTAAAAAAAAGTGGGCCAAACTGGGGTACGATATATATCACTGCACCACAGAAAATGGAGAAGCCTGTCCAAACTGTGAGGGAGTTTTACTCTTACATACAATTGCCTTTCATTTGGCCTTTCTTATAAGATGTTTCAGGATTATTGGGGTGAGAGCCAACACCAATAAACAAAGGCCTGCTTTAAAATCTTCTCACTTTTTATTCAATCTTTTTCCTAATTTAAACCTCTCCAACTCTTCTAAGAACTCCTCAGCCCAATTTCTCATAACTTCCTCACACAGCTGCAAGACCTAAACTTTTTTACGGATCAGGATCAGCATTGAACAGATCTAAGAAAAATAAACGCCATTGTCTAAATTGGTTTTTCAAAGCTGCCTCATAGTTTCCAATAAGACTATTTTCTCTCCGCAGCATACGCTCAGTCTGTATCTCAACCTGCTGTAGTATTAGCATTCTGCACGTGTGGCGTAGTCACAATAAGACATGCCCTTCCTTTGTTTAGTGATGTTTTCCTACACAGGTTTTGAGAGCAGCAGAATCAGAAATCTGTTTCTGTGTCTGACGCCCCACAGGAGGTCACTGCGGTAACACGACTGTTGCTGTGGCAACGTCAGGATGCAATGACAAACTTAACTCCTATAGCTTAGCCTATAGAAAAATCAGGGAACATTGCCAGTAGGGTCCAGCCAAAGACCAGAGCCCAGCCATATAGACTACAACTAGACTGGGATCACAACCCAATCAGAAAGGAGTTCAATGAAACTCAGAAAGACTCCAGTCTCATTCTTCTGAAAAACCTTTCCAATTATTAATCACTTCGGCAGAGTTCACTTTAAATCTTGAAATACTTGACAATGTCTGAGAAAACAATAAGAAAAAGCAAATCATTCAATCCACACTGTTGTCCATACTGGGCATATTTTGTGCCAGCGCCCATGTCGCTCTGTGCCGGTTTGCATTCCTGGACTGTGCCAACAGTGTGTCAGGTGGTCCTGCTGCTTTAATGATGTCAGCAGTTAATCTGGTGTTTGAATGACAGCTCTGGGGGGAGAAAATCCCATGTGTGAGTGACAGGAGGAGAGGTGGCTCCAGGTGACGGGCACAGGGTTCACAGAAAGTAGGTGAACAAGGCATAGATACTGTTTATGTAGAGAACCACTGAAAAAAAAACATGTATTTTACAGTCTTCTATGTGTCAAATCATTGTGCAAAAACTGTATTTTGTAACTGCATTGTGATGGCTAGTCTCAAAAAGCTAGACACATGCCAGTTTTGAGATTAGAAAACATGTAAACTCTGTCTTTGTAAATACATTGAAAGATGATCACATTTAGCTTGAAGAAACTGATGACCTTCCATTTCATTTGATATTTTCTTTGACATCTGACTGGCATTTCAGTGTTTTCAAAAAACTAAGATTAATAAAAGAATCAAATTGATTATCAACATTGATGCATCTGTAATTGCAAATTATTTAATATGCTGGACAGAACAACCTCTTATTATCAGTTTAAATATTAGCAACTTGCTAGAAGGCCCATTACTGCTCTATTCTAATATTGCTATGAATCAATGCAAGGTCAGAGATAAAGGGGAAGAAGAAGACCAAAATTAGTAAGGCACAGGATAATTAAAAAATAAGTGACAAGATGCTCTATTCCTCACTATATATGTATCACACCTTTTAACAAAAAACTAGTGCCTCTTTTACTTTATTGAGCATTTTAAATATCAGAATAAAATTGGAAATTTTAATGCTAAACAACCCAACTGAGGACAATAATGTGTAAACGAAAAGAAAATTCAGCATGTTTTTAGTAGCAGAAGTAAGTTTAAATCCAAAGTAAAATAGAATGTACTCTTAACCCCTATTTGAACTCAAAATAGTGCATTAAACACTGTTGACTGATGTGTTTATAGACTGAAAATTTCAGGTGTTCTTTGCATAGATGGATTTGATGATAAAAAAATAATTTGCGTAGTTTGATAAAAAAAATATTTTGCATAGTTTGATTCAGCAATAACCAGAAAATCACCTGATTCCAAACTCCACCTCACTAAATTTTGCTGTTAAGCAACAGATGTATGTCTATGTGACTAAGAAATAAGATTATTGTGCTCCTAGCTCTAGAGTGACTTATAATCATTTCTAACAAAATGTTAAATTGGTTTGTGGTGAATAACATTTTTGAGAAAAAAAAAGTATTATAATTTGAATGAAACAAAAACCAGAACAGTTGTTTAGTTCTTACCATGGGGGTCGCCAAATCAAAGTCCTCTCTGTGTATGACCTCTTGCAGTGACTTCAGCAAGGCAGAGTAGGACTGAACCCTGGCATTGGAGAAATAATGAGACACATTTGACACAGTACAGCAGAGAACTTGCATCAGAACACAAAACGGGATACCTAAAATGTGCAATCCATCGCCAATAGTATCTTGATAAATCTGGGCCAAGCTGATCACTGCAGTAGCCTAATCCTCAATGACTGCAGTCTGCTACTCCTGACTGTGCTTTTCTGGAGCCACCGAAGCAGACAGATGATCCATATCAAGAGATCCAATTAATTTATTTGGTTGATTAAATTACAACATGACTGGTTCACTGTCAGCTCCCCGAGGATCTGATTGTGCCGAGACAGACAGACAGATGAGGTGCACATATGCACAAACGTGCGCACAACGGAGAAGAGATGAGGGATTAATGGGCTGATGGCTAAAACTAACAGAGAACAGCATTTTGGTGTTTAATCAAGGGTAAGATGTGCACCACTGACAGGGGCCATGCAGTACCATCGAGCAACATTTAGCAACAGTCAAGGGATGGATCACTGCTGAGCCCTTTATGAGTTTATGGGCTCACCAATAATAATGTTAACCCCATCTTTTAACACAGGACCCTCCACTTAGAAACACCTCACTATTGTAATGACCACTCTGTGGCAGCTCACAGTGGGCTGCTACGTCAGCTGTCAGTTCAACCTGAGAGCCACAAAAGCTGATACACATAGGTTGGTCACACGCCAAACCCCCACATAAAGAAGAGAAGCACACACTTGTGTTGATTATACTTGGCCAAGTATATCAATGAACTCTATTTCAGTTATTCAGCTCAACAATGGTGCCTCCTGACCCTGCTGTGGCTAATGATAGAGCTGCACTGGTGAAAGAGGAACACCTACCCTCCACGGCCTCTTTGCCCATGCCCCAGCTCTGAGGTGGTGGGGGGCTGGGACGGTCTGACGTTCAGTTGCATGCAGGAGGTTGCCACTGGTTGGCAGCCATTGTGGAGACCAGCATTGTGCTTTAGCTACCCCTACTGAGCACGGCTCATTCAGGTACCCAAAGAGGTCTAGGTGCGCAGCTACAGGGGCTAGCACGTCAGCTAATTAGGATCATGCACCAGGAAGCGTCTTTATCTCAGTGTTCCTCTTTCAGCAAGGGAAGAAAGAGTGAGGGAAGGGGGATGCTTGGTCTTAAACAACAGGATCTGTATCACCTAGAGAGCAATTTGTGCCAATTATGCCTTCAAGTGAAACGGAGCAATTTAACAGCTAGGGTATCAACATGGGGCAGCGGACACGTGCAAGGGGGTGTAGTTTGCTTTCGAGTTTGTGTGTTACATGAGCGTGCAAGATATGTACTGAGTGTGTGTGCCTATATTCTTGTCAGTACTTGGGCGGGCCTTGGGGCACAATGGTGCTGTGCAGGTGTAGCTTCCAGCTGTCAGAATGCCTGTAAGATCTATAACCCATTCACACTCTACAACAGTGCCACTATGTCACCTTCACTCAAAACTGCACAAACCAGGGAGATTTTTCCTCCTACATTCTTCACAATAATCATCATTAGGTTGTGAAATGATATCTAACCATATTATTTCTACCTTGAGAACCATACTCGTGAAAAATTAACCTTTTAACCTGAAAACCTGCAACATTTAATGTGTTTGTACGGGCAGCATGTTTACCGTCTCTGTTTGCTGACAGAAAGAATGAGGGATTCTCTGAAGCATCCTCCAGCATCCACTGCACTCCAGATTGCTGTATTTACCCAGTTCAAATGAGTGTGCCTTCGTGTGCCTGTGTGTGTTCAGCAGCACTCTCTGGGTAAAGAGCCTGTGCGACCTCTGAACCCTAAGTACACTCAACACAGGAGAAATCAAACAGACGCTGAGCAAACAAGACCCTTATTTGAATAGACATATGCAACCTTTTTCCAAGAGGCTGAATGACCCGGCCAGTGGCAAACAACGCAAAACAAGAGGCGAAGCCGGCTGATATTTAGCTGATTTGTATGAGTTGCAAAAATAGTGATTATAGTGTTGTTCTTGATTGTAATTATTATTTATTCATAAATGGAGTATTTTTGAATAAGTGTTTTATTTGAACTCAATAAAAAACTGTAATTAATTAATTGTTTTAAAAAAAATGAAAAGAAGAAAAAAAAATTAATGATGCGTGATCATGCAAATTATTATGACTTTGCTTTATGAAGTCAAAGAAAAACAATTTTATTGGAGCTGAAACAATTGTTTGATTAGTTTGATGACTTCCAGAATAATGATTAGTGGCATCTACATCATAAATTTAACTAATGCATTTCATTTCAGGCAAAACAAATTTCAACTTATTCAAGCATCTATAATTTTAGCATCTATTCAATACCCATATCTCAGACACAATTCAAATAGATTTTAGATTTTGTTCAATTTTGAAACATTTCCCCATCATAACGTGAACAAGAAACTTGAACTAATTTAACCAGAATAAAACAATCTCATCTAATGAAGCACAGTCTTCTCAGCCTGGTCATGTTGTTTACTAGGATTATTTATAAAAGATGTGCTCTTTAAATTCTGCAGCTCTGTCTCGCTGCTTTATTGGTTCACCTGTTCCTCCAAGACATTGCCATGTTTACTCACATGCGTTCTGTGGAGGAAGTCGTATTTGTACAGCCCTGTTATGTGGATGATGTCGTGTTTATGCGCCTGTGTTCGTTGGGTCGTGTCTCATTGGTTTTGCCTGCATTTTGAGGACGATGTCTTGCTGTTCTACCTGTGTGCTGCTGATGACGGGGTGATGTGATCCGGAAGGTAGAAGCGGTGGCACTTGGCTGCTTGGCGAATCTCTGCCTCCATTGTCTTTGAGACATCATAGTAGTGTCCGAATCGAGAGGAAGATGCCAAAGTACTCTGTAATATACAAGGATAAGAATTGTAATGTTTTTCTAACATTACTGCTTGCTCAAATTCTTTTAAAAAGCATGTATGACTTTAATATTTAAAACTAACAATACATATATTATAACAACCTTATTTGTTTTTCTAAAAATGCAATACTATGGCAATGCAATTGCATTGTTTCTGGGTCATTCCTCAACTTTTCTACAGCGAAGAAGTTAAATAAGCACTATGACCAGCCTCTTAATCATTTCTTCACATAAATGTCCACTTCTGGCTGTGAAAGCGAACATGTCAGGGAAGCAGGGGAAGGCGGATGTTTTCCTGCAGCTGAAAGAGAGAGTTTTAGCTCTTCTTTCTCGGTAAAACCATGGACTCCATTGTGAGAGGGGCCCTTAATCTACTCCTAATCTGGATTAGGACCCCCGGTGTGTCCCTCTCCCATCAGAACGAGGGGGTCAGAAGGGCCAGTGGGGGGGGTCAGGGGCTCATCTTCTCTTTGTGAACCAGGCAACCCGCTTAGCGTTCCATCCCCGCCCTGCCGGCCTCACCTTTGATCTGATGTCTTCATCAAGAGAACGACACAGTGGGCCTTGCCAGGAGAGGTGTGTGTAAGGGGAAAGTAAGCGTTGACTCTCGGGGTGAATTTGGGATGCAAATCCTCTGGTGGGGCTTACTAGCGGTTTGTAAAGACGATTTTACAGGGGAAAGGGGGAGAGGTGAGGAAAGGACACAGATATAAAGAAGTTTCCAGGGAGAGAGAAAGAGGGAGAGGATCCCTAGGGACACACTGTGTTCTGCTAATCCACATAGCGATATGGATTATAGACCGACGGGGGTGGACTGCAGAGAAGAAGAAGAAGGGGAGGGTCTCCTCTCCTTAAAGCGGAAGAAAGAGTGTAGAGCTGCCGACCCTAGCAGGGGGAAAGGCAGGGATTTGGGGGAAGACGAAGGCGCAGGTCTGGGTCGTAGGGTTGAGCGAGCAGACATGTCAATGCACTGCCTGCATAGTACTCTTGTTTCCCAGGCTAAGCAGGGGTGCAAGCGTGTGTATGTGTGTGTATATGTTAGCTGGGGGAACAGTGAAAAGCCTACCTATTGCCAGCTAAGTGTGAGTAATCTGCTGCGGCTCTGAAAAGAGAGGCCGAGGCCTCATTCACTCCACAAAGGAGTTTAGAGGTGGATGGATTTAGTGGTCGAGACCATTGTCAAAGGACTAAAAGCAGCGATCCAGTACCGGGCATTCTCATCCTATCATTAAAAGAGACACATTTTGAACTTTCACTAAATAAAGATTTAAAAATTGCCTCTGATCAACTGTATAGGGAAAAATAGTTCCCTATTAAAGAGGACACACTGATAGATCACCTGTACTCTAGGCAGGTTCTGATAGCGCCAGGCAATCTTCATGGTGTCCAAACTGTCCTGGGGTTCAGCAGACAGTCTGGGCTGCTCCACAGCTTTGGGAACAGCAACATCATCCAAGATAGGGGCTGGAAGCTCCTAAACAAATTATGTACATAACAAATTATGTTTAATCAGAATACAACATTGGCAAACATAAAACAGCTCGAAAGTTTAAACTTTTTAAATGACCGACAGTCCCAAAAAACAAACTATTTTGACAGTCGCATGATAAGGACAGTAACTCTCGGTCAAAATAACACTTTGCTATTTCATTTTCTCCATCTAATTTTTTTAATCTTACTTTTGTTTATTTAGAATTTTGATGACACAGGTGAAAAACAGAGTTATTTTGTATTAAAAGAATGGTAAAAATTGCTTTGAAACATTAATGAAATATGAAATGTACACTTGTATAATCCTGGATTTATATATTATCCAAGCGCAGAGATACATTCCAAAGGATAGTTCAGTAAGTAGAGAGTAATGGTTCAATTCTAATCCTAATCAGATCTGCAACCTAGTCAAAGAAAAGAAATTCCATTTTTAAACCATATTTCTAAAGGATTTAGCCTAGATTTCCACTTCAACTATAAAATGTGTACTGTTGTACACATGAACATGAAAAACACACACAAAGTGGATCAAATATTTCTAACCCAAAACAAGTTGAATTTGTTAGGAATTATCTATACATTTAATTCTTTAAAAGAAGTACACATTTACTTCTTTAAAGTAATTGGTGTGTATGTTTCTTTTCTCCTAAAATGTTACGTGAACAAAAACCTGTGGAGAGGATGAGTAAATAATGTTTTCCTTGTCTGTATAATAAACAAAATAAAGTTGAAAACAGAAAAGCTACAGAAAATCTGGTCTTTGAGCAAACGTCACATCAAACTGTCACTGTGTGCTTTCCTTTCTGCAACTTTACATCTTTAGGAGTTGTGGACATGCATCTTTGTTCATGCTAATGTAAAACATAGTGCAAGTTTAGCATCTGGACATCACCATGCCGCAAATACAACAGTGGAAAATACTAAATAATTTGATATATCCCCAGTGGGACTACCCCTCTCTTAATAAGTCTTTGATATGCAAAGAGAGGGTGAGCCGATGAACCCTCCTACTATCAATCAGAGGGAGAGAAGCACCCCTCCTCTTTGCTGTTTGGCAGGCAGCTTCTGCAAACTATGGTCCTGTTCACGGATTGATATGCCAGGAAACATTTCAACAATGCCAGAACCATACCACTCTCGACCTCTCAGATACCCCTGTTGACCCTGACACATGTTGGGAAGAGCCGCAGCTCTGAAAGAAAATACTCAAGAAGTAGTTTCCAAGATCTTTACTTGAGTAAACGTTAATGTAGATTTTGCAAGTTGTACTATTATAAAAAAACAGCTAGTCTTGTATCTTATAGAAAAACTTTGCAGGGTCAGAAACTTCCTCATTTAAAAAGCATGGTGTCTCATCTCCTACCTGTAAGATTTCATCAGGGTTATCTTGAGCTGTTGCCACAAAGAGTTCATGCCGACACACCACTCCCTCTGCCAGAAAGTACTTCAAGATCATGCGGGAGTAGCTGTCAAATCGGTCCTCCTCTGACAGAGAAACAAAGACGAGAACCATCAGATTATCACTTGAGAATGACAAAGTAAACAAAGTCAAAGAAAAACATAAATAGCTTAATCGGGTCACATAGTCTTCCTCTTTATTATTTTGAACACCTCAACCTAAGTCCAGCAGTTCATGCCCACATCACCGCTCCTAACTGTAATCGATGTAAGGACACCTTCTACCTGCCTTTTGCAGGCAACACATGACGTAGCAATCAACATGGCACATGAGTGTAGTTTTTACACTGAGATTTGATTGTCAATGTAAAAATTCACATCTTCACCCCTTATGCCAACATCTTACAGTATTCCTGTTCACTTTCACCAATCATGTCCCAGGCAAGCGGAAGACCCCTGCCTTAAGCATTTACCTGGCTCTTCCCACATAACAGAAATATACCTTGGTGGTCAGGGCAACTGCCAAGAAGAGAAAGAGTGTGAGGAAGATGGTAGTTGTCATCAAAACAGTTCCTGACACCTGGTTGGTTTGAATCTCTGCATTTCTGGTTGGATTCTAATGGCAGTGGCATCCTTTTCACCTCTGTACTATGAGGGTCCTTCGCATAAACTCTTTTTGAACTTCAGAGAAAGTTATATCTTTAGAAGGCAAATCCCAGAAGAAATCACATGGCAGCATGTAAGAAGTGTGTCTGAGCCATTAAAAGGAGAGGTAAAATCCTCTAAATGTAAAAATTGCCCACACAAAGGTAGTCTTTGTATATTGCAGGCTTTCAACATGACAACCCCCCTCGTCAGCATCATCATAATAGTCAACAGAGGAGGGCACATAGCTCTACCCAGTATGCCACTGCTGTTTCCTGTCACCGTCACTAGTTTGTTAAGAATCCATAGGCCTTTCTTCACAATGGCAAACAGTGGGCACACGGACAAAGACAGCAGTGACAGCTGAGGTAATGGGCATACAGCTGACAGCTTGGGAATGACATCCTGATGTGTCATCCTCGGACATTTGGAGAATTTCCCCAACCTCCCTCCCACGTTCCCCGATCCGCGTCCTCACCTACGGACTTCGGATGGCCCAGGAAATTCCACGGCTCTTCAATTTGTTGTCGGCGGGGCTCCCTGTTCTCTTATTGATGGGTTTTTAGGTCAGCAGGCCTTTGTGGCTTTCAGCAGGCCCCACAAAGACTCCCAGATGGGCCCTCTCAAGATGGGGCCTATTGTGGTTGTGTTTCTATGGGAGCCTTACAAATGAAACCTCCAGGAGTCATTAGGCTACTGAGGCAGGGGGTATAAGGAGGGGGCTGGAGGAGCTGGGGTATAGGAGCAACAGGGGGTGGGGGGTGGTTGTGTCTTTGAGGTAGATCGGTCACTCTGGACAGTCATAGGATGATTCCCTTCACTTTTTTGCTCTTTTCTGACTAAGGTTGTATAAAAGCAGGATGTCTGTGCTTCATTTGCCTTCAGTCAAGGAAGTGGGAGTGCAAGTCTCATGAATCATATCTGCTAGAGCTGCAGGGCAAAGAGACAAAAGATCTAGGTCAGATGTTTTCCTCTTATATGTCTTAGGTCCATAAAATGTTATCTTTAAATTAAAATATAAAAAAGTGAAGTGAATAAAAACAATTAGAAATACATTTTACAAATTGTTCCAACTATAAACTCTGCTAATGCAGCTTCACTTCAGTAATGCTTATTTCGACAGACTTAACTCTCAACAAAAGTCACCCAGATGGTTCAGTTTAGTACAATATACAAACCATCTCAATACTAATGAGGGATTTCATAAAGTGGATGTCAGTGATTCAAACTGGACTTTCCAATACTTAATAACAGCAGCTTGCTATGGACTACTCTTCTGTCAAGCAAAAAAAAAAAGATGTTTTGAGATTAACCAATATTTCATACACTGACTGCAATTCTGAACAGTTCCTTTAGTTACTACACACTCTACCTGCGCTCACTGTCACATCCCCGTAAAATGATGTTGTTTTCATACTGAGTCATCAATCGTAATTAGAGCCTTAAACAAAGATTTGACAAAGATTCCCATTATCAGATGTGTTTGGAAATCAACAGGTAACAGAAAACTGAATTTCCATGTTTCTTTAACAAATAAATGCATCAAAACATAAAATCACAAAGGCATCAAAAATGTGCATCAAAAGAGTCATTTTGTTGCACTTTGCAAATTAAGTCAAATATTTGGGAAATATGCTTTGGTGCATATATGCATCTAATGCTATAATTCCTTCATTTACTGAGGGATTCAAAACTACTGGTTCTACTAAATATTCTGAATTTCTTCTTTTTTATGCATTTTAACCCTTAGGAAAAAATAGCTAAATGTCTAAATCAGAAAATTAGATTAGAAAACACCTGATTGGTGAATTTCTAATTAAAACTAACATTTAATTTCTTTTAAATATCAATTGCAAATCCTTTTGTTTATGTTCGTACATTGCTAAACAATCTGTAAGCCATCTCTGTGTTGCTCATAGAACTGAAATAAAACAATGTAAAACAGCTTGAAGTCACTGAATAAGGTGACATTTAAATCAAAGAAGCATTAATCTAACAAAGGAACAAAACCATAAATGGTCAACATAATACAGACTCGACAGCTTTGTTTCTCTGCTCGCAGAAACACAAGAGATCCTTAGACAGTGGCCATACTGAAGAGATCCCCCCTCTGGGTGACAAATCAGGACAGACAGCTCAAGACACTTCAAAGGCAGACAATGACCAGTCTGATAATTTTATGTCTGTGTCTCACAAACAGGCCATCACGGCTAAAGGGGCAGACTGTAGCAGACGACACAACACAAACAAACACACACTCCAAACTCCCCACACTCCGCCCCACTCCACCCAGGAAAAAACACACACACATCGTGCACATATGCCACTCTTTCAGAGACAAACACAAGAGAGTGCTCAACACACACACGCATTTCACCTTTACTGTGTCTCTCATTACCAGATGAAACCAACCGTACATTGATTCACAAAATGGAAGGGAAGAACGCATTAGTGTGTAATCACTGACTCCTGCATCGATTGGGGGGATGAATTAAAGGGCAAAGCAATATCATCAGTTGGTATAGGCCTTGGCTACACACAAATTACAGCTTCAAGGGGAAACATGACTACCTTAACCTCACTGTCCACCAGTGCATATAGCCTAGCCTACAATGAATGATAATAATAATAATAACACAGTGGAAGACATTTAAGCCCCTAGAAAACCCACTTGCGATTTATGTTATTCTGAAAACTTCTATAAAACATCTGCAGAGGAGCATATTAATGAAGAAGCAACTGAAAAGTGTGAACACCTGGGATTCTAACAGGAGACCTTCAGTTTATTAGTCCATTTTCTCAGTCTGCTTGAGAGTAACACATTTACCGCAGAGCCTGTGGATGATTCCTAAATAGTTGCCAATTTAGGTTGTAAGAATTGAGCCAATGTGTTGCTGAGGTTTTAAAGACTTTTATGAAAATGAATATTTATCAAAGTATCATCACAGAGAAAGCTATAAGGGAATTCAAAAAGGAGAGTAGAAAGAAATTCAAACAATATGAAAAAGTAATTGCCCCCTAAACAAAGTGGTTGTGTCAGTCTTGGATCAACATCTACCATCAAGCATTTGCAATAACTGATGGAAATCTTTTGGCCCCTGTTTTTTGCTATTGTCGATGACAATGGAGGGTTTTTGGCCTGAATATTCTGTTTCAGAGGATCCAGCAGCATCTTCATGAGATTTTTGACTAAATCATTCCAAAGCCTATTTTTTTATCCTATTATCTTTTTTTGAGAAACAAAGAGGTGGACTTGCTGGTGTGCTTCTGATCATTGCTATGCCAAATAACTTAAGGGGCCAAAATTTAAGATCACTAAGTTGTTGTCAAACACTCTTCACAATATTGAGAATTTATGGTTTTGTTGATTATGTAAAGCCATGCAGGTCCAGAAGTAGCAAAGCATGCTCCAACCATGACACTACTGTTACCACCATGCTTCAGAAAAAGTCTGATGTTCTTTTTCTAAAAGCTGCTTTAGGTTTGTGCCAAATGTGATGGAACACACAACTTCCAAAATGTTCTACTTTTGTAGCATCAGTGTACAGAATATTTTCCCAAGAGTCTTGGGGATCATCAAGATGGAATTGATGGCAAATGTTACACAAGTCTGTTCTTATTTTTATTTTTTAGCTCTGGTGGCCTTTGTTTGATAATGAAGTGACAGGAAGGCGGGTCGTGAGAGAAGGGGAACACAAGTGGCAAAATTCATCAGGCCTTGAATTTAACCTGTGACGGTTGCATCAAGGACTGAGGACTCTGTACATGAGTCACATGTAACTTGAAGGAATCTTTAAGTTATTTGGTAAGCAATGGTTTTGCCTTGAAATTCTCTAACTGGATACCATTTTTGCTCAGTCACAGCTTCACTACTGTTCCATTTATCTTTACTTTTTGTTTAATACCACTCATTGTGGTTTAATGGAGTCTGAAGAATTACTTTGTAACCCTGTTCAAACTAGCAAATTTCAATGCTTTTCCTATCCATTCTTGGATTTCTTATCAAGAATGGACAAGAAATCCATTCTTATACATTTGCTGAATATGAAACATTTTATTTTTTCTTATGATTTTGAATTTTTATTGAACATTTGTTTTCATCCTCAAATTAGCAAATTGTTGATGTACTAATGTGCATATCCTGTCTATGATAGACTGCTTGTTGTTTTTATTATAAGGGTCTATCAAACCTTAGTCATAAAACTCTTCTCAAACAATCAAGTGTAACACAAAGGACTAGAATCAAACTTGAACCAACAACATAATGTCTACTTAATGTATGTCCAGCTCCAGTCTTTGTGTCATTACGGTTTTAAAGGCACCAACACATGTGACTCAAATGATCTAACCCCCTCCTCAACATTTTAAAATTCTGCAGAGGTTCTGCTAGTGAACCATCATTTGATTGGAAACAGAAAAAGAACAAAAACATGCAGGATATCGTCACTTGAGAACTAGTTTACTTGAATAATGTGTAAGCAGTAACATGGCATTCTTTGAAATGATAATACATTCATTTAACTAATTCCAAAGTATAGAACAGTCAAAGGTCCAGACCTAATTGCACTTGATATTTATATTAAAATATGTATTAGTACCTGCAAACTGGAGAGTTGACATTAAAAATTTAAGTCTGTAGATACAAAAGTATTAAAACTTACACTATGGTGAGATAAAGTTCTATAAAACGTTTATTCAGTGGACTTCAAAACAAATGCAAGCAGTACTTTCTACGTTTCCCCGGTGAAAACTTTAAAACCATGTATATTTTCCCACTTTACTTTTAATTATGTCCTTCACGGTGTTGGTCTACCATATAAAATTAGTTAAGATACACATTAAAGCATATGCATGTCATTTTTTACATTTCACGAAAGGAAAGAGATCAAATTTCAACACTGTTAGACAATAAAGGATATTACTATTTCTACTTCGTTCCTTCTTTGGATTTTCTTTTTGTATAAAATAATCTATACAAATTATTGCAAACACTTAACAGCCCAAAGACAAACATATTTATAGCTCATGTTTATGTGAAGTGATAAGTGAAGGTTTTGTCCTTTTAAAAGCATTGAATAAAACTAAAAAGAAAAAATTGTTTTTTTTTTTTTTTAATCTACAACAGGTTAAGAAAATACACATTATTTTCAGGTTTGATTTTACTAAAAAGTAACAAGAAACACAACGTGTAGATTGTAGGCAACAAATTGTCTACTTGAAAAATGTAAAGAGAAAGACTCACCAATGAGAAGCACTGTACCAACTGCCAGTCCACCACCTATAGGGAAGTAACATATATTATAACATTATTAATGTATATATATCAGATTATGTGCAGACATAATCAGAAAAATCACATTCCAATTCTGATTTGTACGAATATTATTGTCGCTAAATAGTCATATTTAAACAAAAGTAAGGAACTGGACGGCGTCTTGATTATATTATTCAACAGTACACAGACCTCAATATGCAAGGGTTTTAAATTATATTTCTTGACACAAGTATAGCGAGAGAAATACTTTAATGAAACCTTTTTTTATTAAAAAAAAAAAAAAAAGATCTGCAATAGACAACGATAATGCAATACGAGCACTTTTGGTTCTGACAAAGATCAATCTTAATGCTTTTAACTAGTGATGTGTTGAGAATGTGAAGGTGTGGGTTTGTTTGCAGCTGAGTACATTCACTCTGTCCATCGTTGCATTAAAATGGCTCTTAGCCTGTGGACACTGACCGAGCAGGTAGTCCAGCGACGTGACACCGGTTGAAACTAAGAGCTGTCCGTTTTGGACCGAAGGTCTCGTCCCGGGTATGGAGATCAATTTACTCCTTGTTTTCTTCTGAAAGCTCGTACAATTAACCTGTAAACGGTCAGCTGAGCTTTTACCCACACTGTTCACGGGAGCTGCCATATTGCTACTGATGACGTCAATGTTGTGGAGCATGTTATCCAATCAAAAGAAGGTCCGGGGCAGGTCGACCAATGACAGTCTTGTTTGTTACTTTGCCTTTCAGGAAGCTGTCAAGGGGAGGTTGGAGTTGTTATTGTGAGTGCTTGGTCACAATGAGCGTTGAGCTGTAATCAGGAAAGATCCACAGATATATGTAAGTTAACAGCTGCTGCTGTCAGTTAATCAATATTGCTTTAAATAATGTTGAGTTTATGCGTTCGTAGCAATTCCTGGAATCTAATCCGGGCTTTAAAGAGGCTTCTCACTTCAGGTTTTGCACTGAAAATAGTAATTTTCGGCAAGTGCTTCAAAGATTTCGGGAATCTGTGTTTATTTTATAAAGAGTTCAGTCACAGGTAAAAAAAAAAAAAAATACAGAAAATTGTTTTAGAGGATTTCAGAACAATTAGATTTAAGGGGAAAACCATTTTGATTTGGGATACTCGCCCAGAAAATGGTTTATTATTGTTATTGTTTGCAGTAAATTATTTTAAATAAAGTATGTAAAGTAGGCACTGAAAAAAAGTACAAATATTGATGCCAAATACCTTGCTTTTAAACTAAAATATGCCTATTTTGAAAGAGGAATTTTAGAAAGCACAAGAAAATATAAAATATGGGAAGATTCCCAGGTAGACTTTATGGTGTGATTTGGATCATTAGAAGTCGCCCAAAGGACATGACCTGACCTTTGAGCTTAAGGTCAGGTCATGTCCAGACATTGTTGTCCATAATATTCTTGTAAAGACCAGAATGGATGAGTCATCAGCTAAGGCATGTCCCTCAGGGGCTAAAGTAACCTCCAACACACTTAACACCTCCATGTTTTACAGTCAGAATGATGTTCTTTTTCCTGAAATGTTGTTAGTTATACCCCAAATGTACTGTGACACACGTCTTCCATAAAATCTGCAGCCCCCTTTCTTACGTCAATGGGCAAAAAATGTATTTTAGTCTCCTGTGGCTCACAGCTGGTACTGTGGTTTGCTAGCATGCAAGGGGCTTGTCAATTATTGTTTCTCATTTGCTCTTTAATTTGTTTAGAAAAGAGCAGTATCAATATTGTTTAGATCTATTAGTGTATTTAATGTTGTTGAACTGTTTTTTAAAGATATTTTTTTGTTTCCACGGATCTGACAGTCAACAGGCCTAACAACATATTTAATCACATTCAATTTATGTTTTACACAAGTGACAGTCAATTTTTGTATTTACACCCTGTTTGATATAAAATTTAGTTTGAGGAGCTGAAACATTTAAGTATAACGAGCAAAAGCAGAAGAAATCTCTTAGGAGACAACTACTGAGCAACTGAGCTGATAATGAGGTATGCAGCAATACATTTATGTTAAACATCAAAACTTCATTCATCAACCTCTTGGTGAAATATATTAGAACACTTCTAATATTCCACTTGTGTTTATGGTTTTCTTAGTCAGATTACAAGGACATAGTTTTGGAGAGGAGGGCCTCAGGTTTTGGAACTTCAGGGTCTCATCTTTGATTTTGTCAGATGACGTGGTTCTGTTGGCATGTTTAGATCGTGACTGTCTTTACTGTTCTCTGGAGTAGTTTGCAGCCAAGTGCAAAGTGCCTGAGATGAGAGTATCTTGGTGTCTTATTCTTGAGTGATGGTAGAATGGAGAAGGAAAATGGGAAGACAGACTGAGACCTCATAAGGTGGGTGGTGTTCCAGTCTACTGAGCCACATGCAAAGCTCCCAATTTACTGGTTCATCTCTGTCCTTGACCTCACAGATGGTAAAATGGATCTTGAGAAAGAGAACAAAGTACCGGATACAAGCAGCTGAAATAAGCTTTCTCCGTCGGGTGGCTGGGCTCACCCTTAGAGATGGGGTGAGCAGCTCCGTCTTCTGGAGGAGAGCTTGGAATAGAGCCGTTGTTCTTTTGCATCAAAAGGAGTCAGCAGAGGTTGTTCAGGCATCCAGTCAAGATGTCTCTTGGGTGCTTCACTTGGGAGGTTTTTTTCAGGCACCTGAGCCAATGATTGGCAGATGCAGAACTCACTGGAGAGACTACATAGTTCTTCTGGCCTGGACATGAGATGGAGAGTATTTAACTGCATGTTGGATCTGGTACCATCATGATCCGATCACGAGTGAGCTAAAGATAATGTCTTAATGGACTGAAATGCAAAGAAGGTATTACTTAGTGTAAGTCAATTAACAGATCTTGGATCTATTTCTACAATAGTATCCAAAAACAAAAAGCCACAAAGATTATTATGCATACAATTACTTTTATTTATTCTTAGACCATCAAAATATACTATTTAGGACAACCACAGTTTAATTTGAACATTACATAGTCCACTAACATTTCTTTTGGAGTCAAGACTGATCAGTGACATCCTTAAGACAGCTGTAAAAAGCTTTGTGTAGCAGAGAGGCCAGAGGCCATGTAGGATCGCAGGATGCTGTGATTCTCCCGAGGAAGCAATCGCCCAACTGCTCACTTTACAAACGCTCTCAGCGGAGACAGTCCTGCTGTTTTGACAGCACTGTTGAGACTTATGCATGTTGACAGGAGGCCAAGGGAATATATCATGACTGACAACGGCGGGCATTGTGGAGAGACTATACGGGCCAAATAAGATGCTCTAACCGACCTGTATTTTTGAAAAGGAGATTTGGCTTCAGCAGAACAACAAGTGCAGGGATTTCTGCCAATCTTCATAGTATTGAGATTGATTAACAAATCTCTGCTGGACTTTTAATGTGCAGAAATATTTTTAGTGTCTCCACAACAGGCTCGAGTAATTGTACAAAAATAACACACCTTTTCAAATCAGGATCTAGCGGGGAGGTGTGTTTTCTATTCTTATTATGTCAGCTGCTGTATCTGATTGAGCTAAATAATAGCAGCAGTCATAACATGTCAGACCTTTTCCTGGTCTGACTGTTTTGCTTTCTGCAATGTCCCTCTACCATCAGTGTGGAATTGCTATAAGCAGTCCTAACTTTTTGCGTCCAGAGGATGCCAGATTATTATCAGCATGCGCCAAATTTGTTTTGTTAACACTGAAAGAAAAGCAATAGTCTAACATGGCTGGCACAATAAGCACAGGGCAGGTTTTGTTTGCAGTTAATTTTATCAAATGATTTTTCCCCCTTTTTTTTATTTATTCTGTGTCCCATAGTCTGAATTGCCTCATTGTGGTTTTCTCAGATGTTTTTGTTTGAGTCATATGATGTTTTGACATGTTCAAACACATTCAGAAACAATCAAAATACAAAACATGTTCTCTGGTAGAACTGAAAAAAAAATGCAGTCTAAAAATTGGGGGTGAGCTAAGAAGTCTTTCACTAGTCAGTATTAAAAAATAGCAGCTAGTGTTGAGCTCGGGGCCATGGATAACCCAAACTCCTTTGTAAATCTGATGCAAGCACAGATAAGATCTCTGAATTCTTTCAACACAGAGCCAGCACCACACAATCTCTTGTGGTCAATACAATAAGGCTTAGTGACTGACTTTCCACTGAATGTAATTGGCTGGGGACTGTGTCAGCCTGCACTTCCTTCCACTTCGCAGCAGTTGTATTCATATCACTTGGCTATTATTTGCTCTGACTGACCCTTTGATTGTAGGTATAAACCCTGAGCTCCTCAAATAGCAGCCTCACTCAGCTGTTTCACGGCTGCGTTGCTGTTAGCAACAATACAAAGAGCAATATGGAGATCAGTCTTTTCAATTAAACCTCTGATAGAAGGCAGGATCTGGAGGGACGGGGATTTTGTACTGACACCGTCCTGGGACTTTTACATCTGTCACTCCCCATCCAGCCAGGTGTCTGTGTTTAAATCTTCAGGATTAACTGTGATTGCACTGATAGTTGAAACAATTCCTCCTCAGCCCCCACACACCCCTTGTTGCCAAAGCTCCTCCTTTTTATATCTCACATTAAGATGAAATCAAGCCATGCGCAACAGGACTCACTCCCCACCCTCCCCTGCCTTCTGCTGTCCAGAGAAAGACATCAGAGGTGGGATTCGTCCCCACTCTGGTGTGGCTGCTTCTCCAGACTCCCTTCCATCTGTGATCCTCAGGGAGAAGAAGAATATCTGACAAGGGGCTCATAAGCCTCTTAGCCCCCCTGTTGCCCAGTTCTCTCTCAGCCCATGTTTTCCTAATTTAGTTGTGTAAGAAGTCCGCTGCAAGGCCCTTGTGTGCTGTTTGGATTGAAATTCGCTTTGTGGTCTTAATAGACTGGTCATGTATATCAATTAACACTACTCACTCATGGCAGGGTCAAACCTCTTGAGACCAGTAGAGGTAATTCCTTTCTGACTATTTCCTTATGGCATCAATAATGTGCGTTTAATTAGGTATCACTTTTGGTGGGTTACTGACTATGTTTCATTTTAAGTTCCTGCAGTAGTTTTTCTTTTAGCTTTACAAAGAATTGCACTGGAAAATACAGTTGACTCCAATCAGTTGGCCTGTAGAGTTTCCATTCATCATCTCTGGTGTTTGATTGGCTAATCCATTAGTGAAAATTCAGATTTTGTTGCCTGTTCATCAATTTAATCAAAGCTAATAACTTACTATCGTTTCATTTGTTTCAATCGTCCTGTTTAAATGGCAAGTTTTTGTTATGTAAAAAAAAAATAGACCAAATATATTTATGGACAAATATATATCTGTTTGGGACAAAAAAGTAGAACACAAAAAAATGTACAGTAACATGATTGCACAGGTGTGTGCACAATCATAGACTAGTACTTTTTTGGAACAACTTCTGATTCAATTTCAGCATCCAGTCGTTTTGAGTTCCCACCTCCCATCAGTTATATTAAATCTGATGAACCTCAAACAAAGTTCAGAAAACCTATCTCCAGCATTCATTATGCAAGAGAACAAATAAACCTTAGACAGGTTGCAAGTCTAGAATTATTTAATTTGACTGTCATTATTTTTCGTCTGATTTTATTCCTGTGGATGTAAAACTATTAACTCTATCAGGTGAACGCCAGTGTATGTTTTGTTTTGTAGTTAATGTATGTTAGATAAAATCTCAACAATCACAACAACAGGCATTTCAAGCCTAAAAAAAAAACAGCAATTGATAATTGAGTAAAATTGTTAAGACTTACTTGTGGGGATCTAATATTCACTAATCCAAGTCATATGAAGCCATTTTTCTTATAAATATCATCGAACTGGACTCTCATATAATGATATCAAACGTTTCCAGTTAACTCACAATTTAAGCTTAGCAGCAGCAACTCCCAAGCTGCTCAATTGTTTCACCTTCCTGTATTTCTATATACAGATATCTCCTTATTCACCTTAACCCAAATTACAGAAAAAACACACCAGACTATTATTTTCTATCGTCAAATGTTTTTAACCCTTCTTAATGGAGCAAATTATTAACCAGCATTTTCGCAAAATTGGCATATAACATTGGACATTAAAAACATTCTGATGGTTCGTCCAGTTTTGATTGCTTGAATGAATGAATTTGGGTTCCCTCAATAAGAGAATCACAAAGTTAAACACACAATGATATAATTCCATCTGCAACCATTCATTTGAAATGGCCCTCTTATCCTGACTGTAGCGCTGCGAGGTGACAGCAGGAGGCCAGCGGTCACAGATGGTTTTGCAGGGAAGGCTCCTTTGACTTTTTCTCCTGTTGTTTTCTCATGAACATGTTTGCCCTGTAATCCAGGATTAGCAGAGAGATTTTGTGTTAGTTTACAGCTGTAATACAACATGCGATTAATACCCTCTGCCCATCCAACACCACACACACACATGCAGGGGGTATTCGAGCTGAAAGATAATATTGGTTGCTTGATTCTTTGCCTGAGGGAAATTAGATCTAATAGATATTTAATTAGAAGTCTCTGTGTATGTCCAGCTCATTTTGAGTCCCAAGAGTAACTTCAGCTCATATGTTACTCTTTCTATGTAACATACAGGTGATGCTTTTGTCTCTGCTTATGAACACACACACACAAACACACACTATCAGTGACAGAGGGGGACTCAGAAAACCAGGCGGCTGCATATGGACTCTTGATATCAGTCAGTGGCCGTGTGATCTGGTTATGCAAAGTCTCCTAATCCCTACCTATGATGAATGCATGGTGGAATGGAGGGGAGGGGGCGTGATGAAGTAGAGATATGAGGGCAGCTGTATGGGAGGCTGTCCACTGTGCTCTGTGAATGAGTGCTAACAAAGATTCCTGATCCCTGGTCTAGCAGAAGGAGGTGAACACTGGAGATCATGTCTAAGAGTGCATTACAGTACCACAGAGATGGAAATTCAGGTGAAGCAAGCTGAGAGTAAGAGGAAGAGGCATGAACATGCTGCCTTATAGCGCAGAACAGATTCACATTAACCTTCAGTCCACTTTCTTGCCAACAGAGGAATTAGAGGGCCAGAGGTGTTATCGTACCAGCTGGGGAAGTACTGAGTTTGCAGAAGAAATAGGAGTATGCTGGAACTGCAAAGGGGCCTTTCTTTTGGGTTCCATGCAGGGTATCTATATATCCCTCTTCACCTGCTTGAGCCCTGCTATTCACAGTGTTTTCTGGAAAGTGCAGGGTTGTCAGGGGTGACTGTGGAACAGAGGGAAGAAGTTGTGGGGAAGTGAAAGGATACAGTCTATCTTTTTGGGATCAAAAAGGATGGCGAATAGGCCAAAGAGACACATGAAAGAAAAGACAGAGAGTTTAATAGTTGAAATGCAGTTGGAATGAATGAGAGGGACCTGCGCGTACAACAGAGAGAGAAGAGTGGCGGGGGTAATGGGATTAGGGGTAACACCTTTGGCAGGACTCACAGAGCCACCTGACACCCGGTCTGTTGGGAACCTGGGGAGAAACAGGGGGTGGAGGTGGTGGGGTAAGGGAGAAATTGGGGGTCCTAATCCTTGTCCATCTTTGGGAAGTCATTCCCAGAGCTCTGAGGATTTGGGACTTTGGTTTCCGCTCTGCTTGCTTTGGTTAATAATACCCTGGGAGGGAGAGGAGACATGGCGAGAGAAAGAAGGAAAGAGACAGAAGGAATAGAAGAGATGAAGAAAAAGATTTCTTTACCCTGTGGAGGGCTAGCAGGACAGCAGCCTGAGAAAAAAGAAAGTGACTGAAGCAAACTAACATCTAAGCCTAGCCGTATGCAGTTGCTGTTTGTGTAAGTGCAGGTGTGCGAGAGCTTTTCTACATATAGAACCTGCTGGACAGTGTGTAAATACTGGCTTGCTTTCTTCAGTTCATCCTGCAGGTTGAGTAAAAGTCAATAACCCAAAAGTGGTTGTGATGTTTGCTCAGAAGACCTTTTCCTTGTGTGTTTAAATGACAGTGTTTGCAGGGCTGTTGTAAGTGTGCCCGGGTGTTTTTGTGTTTCTATGGTGCCGACAGGAGCTGATATCAGCTCTAATGATCATGGCAGCACAGTCAGAGATGTAGCTGTAGACGGGGCAAGGCTGCCTGGCTGGATGTGTCACAGTTTCTGTGTTTGTCCATCACCTGAGCTCAAGGTGTTGATAGGAACATCGTCCACAGGGTCAAAGTGTGGGACAGTTTTCTGGTGTGAACTGGCCACTCAGCCCCTGAGAATGAAACACTAAAGAATGTGCCATCTTTGCGGTAGGCCAACTGTGACAACCTTGTCCACACCTCCAGAAATGAAACTTGTCACAGCTTTATTTTTATTTTTAAATTTTTTTTAAAGAAATTTTGTAACTTTTGGCTGTTCTCTTTCTTAGGTGGAGATGTTCCGTCACATGCTGGGAAAAACCCTGGGCCTCTTGGGTTACACCATCCAGTATGGTTGCATTGCACACTGTGCCTTTGAATACATTGGCGAATTTGTGGTGGTTTGTATTTGCAAGATTACATCACTGATGCCCCTTTTTCACACATGTTCTTTTACGCAAAATAATAACCTTTTTTTTGTTGTCTTCATTCAGTGTTCTGGTCCTTCTATGGAGCCCACAATTGTAAACCATGATGTTGTGTTCTCTGAACGAATGAGTCGTCATCTTTTTAAAATAGAAAAGTAAGTAGGATTATTTTTGCTTCACTGAAAGGTTTGGGTCTTGTCTCTAGCTTGCACCAACCTTTTGACTCTGACCTCCCATCTCTAAAGACTCTTTGACTTGTGCCTGTTTCAGCTAACCAGTGGAATTTTGTGATCTAACTAAAATAACATCTTCTTCATTAAAAAATATGCAAGTTTCTCAAAAGAAAGTGTTTTATTTACCTTAATATCGTAATGTTACCATTGTTTATATGTAGGCTATCTACCACTATATTTGACTCTTAGATTTCTCTAACCAAGAAAGGGAAGGAAATGAGGTGTCACAACCATAAAGCTTGAGAGGAAGTGGTTCCAGAAAAGTAAATAAACTCCAAAATAGACATTACCTTTACTGTTCTTGGACAGCAATGTTGATATTTCTCTTCAACTAGTCTACTTCCGCTATACGGTTTTTGTATCTGCATCTTGCTATATCAGATAAATGTTTGAGGAACATTTATCTGATACAGGGAGGAAATATGTACATTTGTACGGTTTTTCATTAAAGATTGTTAAATGGATAAAAAACTCTGTATGGAAATTACACCATACGTTGTCCACAGAGGCTGTGACTGTTTGTGGGAACCCCAGAGGATTGAAGGGTGACATATACTGAAGCAGTAGGGGCGTCCTCAAAGCGTCGTCGTGTGAAAGATGTGTTCAAAACCAAACAGTCCACAACCATGTGACTGTGTGTCGACTGGTTGGCTTTATATTTCCAAATTAGACCTTCAGTAAGATCTTACTCTTTACATTTGAGAATTAAACATATAATAGATAAGTTTTAAGGTTTTAATTTACTTTTATTTTATAAGAAACAAGCTCCTGGTCCATTAAACCTTTAGTCAACAAATAATGTAACTTACAGTTAATTATTTGTCTTGTTTATTTGCTCTGATTATTGGTTAATTACACTTAATTAATCTTGTTTTGTTATCTTTCTTTAGCCTATCAATACGTACAGACTGCTGGATTAATATTAAATGTGACTTCTTGTGATCGGTTAGATATTCCATGCTTGCTCTTTCATATTTATTATAAAATTGTAAGAAATTACCTCTTTTTTGTCTATGAGTGCAGTTTCTAACACCCTGGATGACTCAATAATTGATTTTCAGATGAGTCAACTTTATTGATAAGCTATTTTGATAATTTGATTTTGATAACTAGTGAGTTTATAACTAGTTTCAATTTGTTTCATTGAAATTTGCACATCTTCTACAGCTGGTTTTGCAAATATAACTGATAATATTCGAGTCACTGCATCATGCATTGTGTGTCATTACATAAATATTTGTATTTATTCGTTTCCAGGGGTGACATAGTAATTGCAAAAAGTCCATTCGACCCACAAATGAACATTTGTAAAAGGGTTATTGGATTGGAGGGTGATAAGATCTGCACCAGCTCTCCGTCAGATTTGTTGAAGACCCACACATATGTGAGTATCTTTATTTATGTTTATACGCTGTCTTCCCACAAACAACCACAGTTCAGAGTGTTTCCCAAAAACGAGGAAAAGGTACAGTTACCTAGAGAGTGAATGAAAAATGTGTTTAGTACAAAACACTTGATAGCTTCTCTCACCCTAAAATGAATGCTTATGCATAATGCAAAACTGTGTCTGAGTTGTTCTTTGTGTGACTATCACAGTCTATAGGCTTTCAGAGTTGTGTACATTTTAGACCATGCACATCCATTTTATGTCAGTGGTCAAAATATCAGCTTTTGACAACACCTATATTTCCTAAGAATGGTGATAAAACCAGAGAATGAACAGGGTTTCTGCTGCCAAAACCACTGTCATTGCTTTTCTATTGCTGCCCCCCCCCAACACCCACAGCTCAGGCCCGCAATCTCTCTGAAGCCTGTTAGAGTTAGTGCCAGCCGAATGGACAGACTGATGGGTGGGAGGAGGGTTATCTGACTGTGTGTTTGTGTATGTGCGTGTTTGTGTGTGTGTGAATGAGTATATGACAGTCCACAAACCAAAGGTTGTGTTTATGTTGCATCTCTTTGAATTTACTTTGTATTTTATAGACTATGGGCAAACGCCTGAATAAGTTCAGAAAAATATAGTACAAGGGCAGGCCTGCAAGTGACATTCATCAAATGACAAAATAAATGCCTACTTCTACTATCTTTACCTCCACATAGAAACGATTGAAAAAGTGTATCATATTGCAGTGAAAATTTTTCCACTTTAAGTCATTTTAAAACTTTAAATTAATTTATTTGGGTTCAGGCAAATTTTTTCTTTGAACTCACTCTGATACTGATCTCATGCTTTCTATTCAGTCTATAAGTGATTGGCCAGTTTCAAACAAAAACAGGACTCTATGTTGTATTTTTCAGAAACTTATATGTAGCTGAAGATTAGACAAGTGCCCTTGAATTACCACAATGAAACTGATCTGCACGTATACCACATAAATAGCCAATTATTCATTTAAGGACTGTCTGAATAAAACAAACATCTGTAAGCTGTAGTTGTTGTTGAAGCAAATTTTGTCATTGTGGGTAATAATAGGCAAAATTACCCCAACATCTTCAACATACTATTGAACACACTCACTTTTATAACCCTCATTTTTTTCACATCCCAAAACTGTATCATTAATTTGTGGTTTTTAAAACATTTTGGCGGCAGCTTGAAGCTGCTACTTTTCTAACTTCTTTCATAAACTATGTGTGCTGCAGGGGAAGCTACCACAAAAGTGTTAGTTTTAGCTGATATCTTTTATTTCTGTCATTTTATATAACACAGTCGGCTAGCATTATTTAGTCTTTAATCTTATGATTGTGTGAAAGTATGGATGAGTTAAGCTGCTGGGTCACTCAGCAAATGCAGGAGCCTCTGTTCATGCGATATATCGAGAAGGTATCCTCCCTCTGATTTGTGAAGTCTGCCATGAGCTTCGCTCTCATTAACGTTCAGTTTTATAACACTATAACAGGGCATTGTATTTTTTTAAAACATAAATTTGCTTAAAAATTATTTAAAGAAATACATCCCCTGGCAAACAATATGGAATCACTGCTTTGTGAGAATGTTTAGTGAATTGTTTCACTAATTGAATAAATTCAAATCAAATATGATAAATGAAAAATGTTTCTTTGCTGTATATATTTAATATAGCTTGTACATAATTCCCTAAGATGCTAAATATTAAGGAAAAGCCGAGGCATAATATGATCTGTTCAGTTGTTCATTCAAATAAACCTTATGTTTCCTGGTGAAATTTCCTATTGATCATACCTTCTTCCTCCATTGTGGATTAATGGGCTAACACCATACTTTGAACTTGAAAATACTTACATTTATCAGGGATATGACTGGTGTGTCTTCTGTGAGCTGTGTATGCGACTGTACAATTTACAGGACTATGTTTGTGCTTTGGGGTTCAAATCTGTGTTGGTAGTCTCTGATTTCAAAAGGATGCAAGCTCAGCTCACTATGGAGACAAAAAACAAGTTAAAACATGTCATAGCTCACTGCTTTTTTTACATGTATTATGCATCTTAGTAATAGCATAACAAATACTTAAAGCATTTTAATGTCATCTATCATCAAATATGTGGTGTCATGAATTATGTATTTTAACTCCTAAGAATATATTAATATTGATTATCATTATGTAGTCTGAGAAAATACCTCTTCATATAAATGTCCTCTAATTTAGTTTTTTTCCCTTTAGTGCAGAGAATCTATGTCCCTGTGTGTGGTTATTATGATGGTGTGAAACATTATATGTAAGCCTGTAAAGATGATTTTTGTAAGACGGTGTTAGACCCTGTCATCACCTCTTTTCTTGTTCAGACAGATAGACAGACGTGTCTCCTCCACCCCCAGAGATCCAGCAATGTACTAATTGCTCTCTCACCTTTTCAGAATCATTTCTATTGTGTCAAAACAATACCGGTTGATCTCTAATGTTACACCAGGGGACAGAGAACGACATGCGAGGCGAAACGTCAGCCATACTTTCTGTTCTCTGCTGTAAAGTTAGACAGAGAGATATGGTTGGAGATGAGCTGAATATTCATACACACTGTATTAATGGAAAGTAATTCCTCACCCCAATCATGTTAAAATAATGAACAGTGTAATGGCAAGGTTGTTAAACAGCCGTCCTCCACAGTGATGAGAGCTCTGGCTTCAGCTCTACTCGACCCATCTCTGACAAGCACACAATGCCTGGCATGGACCCAACCTGCTACTGCAAGACTGCTGCTGTCTCTCCCATCCATCCTGCCCGGCAGTCCGCCGGTGGATTAAAGGAGCTCCATGTATAAATACTTTAAGCCTGTGTTGAACTTGATATTTAAAAATGCTTGTCAAAATCTGTTCTAAGTCGAAAACAGACATTGATGTCCATTGAAGATAGATGACAAAGTACTTACTAATCTCATCTGTCTTCAGATAAACTCCCTAATAATAGGGTTTTGTGTATCAATTTCTGAAAGAGAATACAAAAATAAGTATCTGGGTCCAGCTGTGTTTTCAATGCTGAAGTTTTCTTCTGACATTTCTTTTTCTCTCTTTTTGTGACTTACGTGAAGATAATTTCTAGCTTTAGTTTCAATTTGCCATGATCTGAAAGGCCAAGTTTCAAAGATTTCTGTTAAATCACTTTTTTAATTACTGCCTGGTTCATCTTCCAAGTATGCTTGTGTATACATTTTTGCTTAGATGGGAAAGTGTTTCCAATTTATTGTTTAACAGATGAGATCCTGTATTTAAATAATTCTAATTGGCTGAAAAATAAATTGAAAGAAATTACAATGATCGATCTTAATTATCTAGACGAGAGAGAAAACCACCTGGAATACAGTTATTCACACCGCATCACCTTTTCCATATTTAGTTACACTACAGCCTTATTCAAAATTAAATAGAAATAAAAAAACCCTGGCACGTCTCATCATCAGGCCTATACCATCCCTGCAGTGAGGCATGTTGGTGGCGGCGTCATGTTATGGGGATGGTTTGCAGCAGTAGGACTTGTAAGGTTGGAAAAATGATGAATACGGCAATGTACAGAGAGATCCTGGATGAAAACCTGCTCCAGAGCACTCTTGACCTAAGACAGAGGTGAAGGTTCATTTTACATCAGCACAAGGACCGAAAGCACACTGCCAAGATGTCAAAAAAAGTGACTTGAGTACCAGTCTGGGAGTCCAGATTTGAATATCACTGAACATTTCTCGAGATATCTGAAAATGGTCAAAAATCATTCAACCTGAAGAAGCTTGAGTAGAACTGAAAAGAAGAATGGGCAAAACTGTCTAAAGACGGTCAAGTTAAGCTTGTGACATCATATTCAAGAAAAACTTGAGGCTGTCGTTGCTTCTAAAGGTGGATCAGCAAGGTATCCATCTTTGCTGATTTGGATACCTACATAAGTACCTGTGAATATTTATGTATTCACAGGTATGAATACCTAAAAAAAAAAAAACTACTCAGTAAAAAGAACATTTAAAATGCGATAACACAATAGACCATTTAAATAAAATGTCTGTCTTCATCAAATACCTGTGCTGGTACACAAAATGTGTATTGCTCTTGATGTGAGGTTAAGGCTGAAAATGGTCACACTGGTCGCTATTGCTAAAGATGTTTTTGTATCTGACTGTGGAAACATACGAACTCACAAATTCACTTCACACATTGTGGTGCACTAACTTCGTTGATACAAACAAGCCTTCATATTTAACATAAATGCACCAGATAATTTAATAAGGAAGTGCTCTCCTTGACATTTGTTGACCAAAAAGCTATGTTTTTATAGATTAACAGAATCAAGAGAGGGTTTTCTAAAATAAATAAATAAATAAATAAAAAAGCCAACTTATGATTTGGCAGATGATGATTTGGCAGATGACAAACAGTAGCGTTTCTTTTTCCTGTGCTTGGGAGCCAGCATATGTTACCATGTTAATGAGGTGTAATGGTGAGAATCCAGCATGTTGACATATGGTTCTCAGATGACTCCTTTAATGATATTCATTTGTGTCGTTGTTAGTCAGCGAGTTGTTTACCTCATGTTAGGTCAACGTGTCACTGGCTTGTGATTATGTCACATCATCTGTCTCAATTATCAAATATGAAATGAAATGCAGCGTCCCGCATTATGACTGGGGAGCAATCAGAGACCGGAGTGATAGGAGGAAGGAGCTTGAGAACAGGAAAAGGCATGACATCACTCCACTGCGAGTTTCCCGTTTCCTTATTCACGTTTTTCCCTTTCTTCCAGAGGACTTTTGCCGTTAAAAAAGTTGGGCAACACAAAAATAGACTCGTGGATTGTGATGCCCATTATGACAATATAATGTGTTGTTGATCCTGTCTGCACATATAGGGGGACAGCACACTTAATTAGGGCCTTGACAAGCCTACTCTCCTAAAGTGATGAGATTAATCATAATTGGTGTCACTGTGAATTAGAGCCTGCTTGGATGACTGCCCCACTGGCAGGTCGGACCGCGGTGGAGACCCTTGGACGCTGCTGCTAGCCGCAGCTTAGTTCGCTCCCTCTTTCTCCCTCTGTCCAGCTATCTCAGGCCCCTCTCTGGCTTTGCCCTCCCTGGGTACGAGGGGCGCAGATCTCAGCCAACAGCCTAATGACCCTGTTTGAAGTTCTACTAAGTCTCCATCTCCCAACCCAGTTTGTTACCCATTACCCCTCTCCTGCGACAGTGGGGTGATAAAGAGGGATCTGCAAGTTGACGTTAAGATACGTAGGGAGGGAGGGATAGCTTAGGGGACTGTGGTGAACGGGGTGAGGTTTACACAGAGTTGTACTACATTGTGAGAATAATTTACTTTTAAGCAGTCTTGAGGGAGGGGGGGTTTAAATCATGTTTTACTTTGGACAAGTGTACATGTTAATAATTTTGTCAATATTGTGTGTGTAACAATGATTTTAGGTTCCAATGGGCCATGTATGGCTGGAAGGGGATAATCTTAGAAATTCCACTGACTCAAGGAACTATGGCCCAATTCCGTATGCTCTGATCCGAGGTCGTGTTTGCTGCAAGGTAACACACAAATTCAACTTGGTTTGTCAAACATGCTTTATGTTCCATTTTCTTATCTCAGGTTGAAAATTAGCAAAGTGTTTGGAGTTGAGTCACTTTGCACTTATTGTTCTCCAGTAAATCCCCTCCATTATGACCAAGTATTAATCAGAGATTATAGTCAGTTGGAAGTTTGAAACAAGTGTGTCTGATTGGCCAAAGCCTGGACAGCATATTGTCTAGCTTTCCATTCTGCTATGTTGTCATGTCACCGGATGTCATCGCAACCATGACCCTGGAAATAGGTCAGGCAACCTTCTGTCCATCTGATTGGATGGCAGCACTCCACTGGAGGCCCTGCTACGACAGCTGATGAAATAACAGGATTTTTAATGAGGTCAAATGCATCATTAAAAGCTGTATTAGGGCGTGTGTCCAAGATGTGAAATAAAGTGTTTTTTCCCCTATAATGGCTTTATTTTTGTATTAATCAAATCTTATTTCTCCTTTAACTCCTTGTTATTCTCCTTTTTTCCCCTTCACAGCTCTGGCCGCTGCATAGTTTTGGCACTCTGAGTGAAAGCCCAATGAAACGCATCATTAAAGCTCAGAGGGACTCAGACTCGGATTGACACACTCAATTGTTTATTTTTCTGTACTTAGTTTAAACCTCTTTTTAATAAAATGGCTACACAGCCAATTTTTTTGTTGTGATTTTTGCTTAATTATGGTCAGACACATTTTAAATTCAGGTTTTCTTTACTTTTTGGCAAAAGCTCTTAGTGTTCATGCAGACTTGATTAATGGTACTGCTTTAGAAGTGCCAGAATCCTTTGTCATCTGGGGCTTACAGTGTACTTATGAGAGTGTGAGCAATGTGTATAACTGAGTTCCTGTGAAACAACACATGCAAGAATTTACACAGGAAAACCTCAGTCATGCAATCATCAATATGCCTCACAAATAGAGAATTACAACACAAATCTAAAGGTTTTGATCTCATTCCACTTAGTATTGTGCAGATTTCTTTATATTTAATTTCAACGTGAAATACACCCAGTACACCAAGACTACATAATTATGCAGAAATTCTGTGCTCACTTTTCTACAAAACAATATCTGTCAAAAAATTAATGTCATCCTATCATGCTTAGCCTGTCTTGGTATTATGATGAAACACACAAAGTCCCCCGCTGCTTAATATTTCATTAAGGCAGAAAAAGCAGTTGGAAAATTTAACTATGCAATATTAATATGTACTTAGTAAATCCTCTCTTCCTACTGAATAAATTTTGTGTTGAACTTAGTAAAATATCTGCAGGCCTCCTTTATATGTCTGGAGATATGTAACTTTATCGATGTAATTCATCATTGCCTATTTGTTGAAGGCATAGTAGCCAAGACAAAGTCACTTTTGAAATTGTTCATATTTATGGCATTTTTCACTGAATATGCGGGCCATAGATTTTAAAAGGCATAATTATATCCTCATTAAGGGATAATAATTTGCTGAAAACGTTTATATGAAGCATTTTTGTAAATAAATATGTTTAATTTATCCCTTACAATCTTAAAGTGACCACCATTAAACTCTATACTTTTTTATATCCTAAAACATTAAATATCCATTTTGAAAACTATCCTGGTTGGGAGAGAGAAAAAAAAATATCACTTCCCTACTGCACATTTGCAAGTCTTGCTTCGCCTGCTCAGACCTTCCTGGGCATGGGGACACAGAGCGTTCACATACTGAGCTCAGCTGGTCATCCTCCGAGGCAGAGAGGGGACTCTTCTCTTTGAGCTCCCCGAGGGAAGTGAGTTCTGGGCAGCCGTGGGTCCCTGTCCAGCTGCTTCATCTGTCTGGAGGGGACTGGAGGGTCACAGACAAGGCTCTCTGTGACACTGAATTATCTGCCTGAGTGTGATTGTGCCTGCTGGGAGAGACACTCAAGATAATATGAGTGTGTGCTTATAAAAATAAATTTTTTCAGGGATTTGCTTCCAGCACATCTTTGTTCTCAAGGTTTTACATTCATCTGTTGCGTGTCAACACTGTTCTGCTGTTTAGCTGAAATGCTGACACAAGCAATCTCAGCATGTGCCCCTTAAATATACTTCCCTAAAGAGGGAGCCATGGCTGTTTATTGTAACTCCTAGTGGAGTTCAAGGAAAGATAAGGTTGGGGATTCAGACCACCATTGGTCTACTAATAGGATATGTTTGTCATTCTTTCCCCCTTACCCTGGGGAGAATTTGACTGCATTAGAGTAAAGAATAATCATATAAACTGTTAAGTTGTAATTAAGGCCACGTATATTTTATGTCTATAGCTCTTCACAATACTATGAGTCGAACCAAAGTTCCAAGGAAATGACAGAGGTGTAGATCACTCTGATGCTGAGTGGGCACAAAGCCGGGAGTGAAGCTGGAGGAGGTAGACATTGGAAGAACCAGACAACAGACAGCTGTGCTGAGCTATGCAGCACCGCACAGTCAGGCTATGGGCTGTCAGTGAGGCTGAGGTGTGTCTGCTCCCTACGTAGGAGACAACAGGGACAGAAGAAAGGTGTACCAGTCCCGTGTCATTTCACATTATGAATATGCCCTGTAAATACAAACAAAGGTACGTTACAATTTCTGCTACAGTAAAAACAACAAAAAAATATATTGAAAGGACATTCCTCTATATCATACATTATGTTAGTATTCACTGTTAGTTATCGTCTTTTTGCTTTCTTTACCTAACAAGTATAAAGAAAATAAAGACTACTCAATCAATCATTTAACCATTAAAATTGCAAGATAGCAAGATCACACCAGTTACCACTCATTAATTAAGATCTATTGCCTTCCAAACAATAGTGTACGGATTTTTATTTTACATGTGGTTTTCTTTCTTTTTTCCTATTTTGACAGTGGTGGTCGGGAATGTTTGATGAGGCCAGGGTTAATCGGCAGTGTTCCTGGTGTGTTTTAATGTCCCTGTGCATGTTTGGTTGTGGATTTTTGGCATTCACTTACTTGCTGTTGCCAACTTCAAACAGACTAGTAGCCCTGTTTTTTTGTTTTTTTGTTTGTTTGTTTGTTTGTTTGTTTGTTTGTTGTTTTGTTTTTTTTGGCTCAAAAATTTTGACAGTTTCATCCTTTTTATAAACTGTGCAAATTATGTTTTGTTTTGTTTTTATTTGTCCAAAGTTCCATAACTCATTTTTGGAGTGATCAGCAAAGGGAAAACATCGTGCTGATTTGTTGCTATAAAATAATACAGCAAATAATACAGTAGCAAATTAAATTCTGTTACAAATTCTTAGTTTTCTTATGACAGCACTCAATTAGAAGGTAAGTTCTGTAGTTTAAAAGTGGAAGTGGTGCATTCCTATGTCCTGTGGGTAGATTATAGTGGTGGCAAAACAATACAAGATCTCTAAACAATGACTGCAGTGCATTTCATTCAAAACATACTGCTTGGTTTTGTTTGATTAAGTCCCAGGATAAAAACTTGTTGTATCTGATCTGTCAACTTTATCTGGCAGGGCATTAATCAGGGGATATTTAAAAAAGTAAACAAGAACCTGAAATTCACTAATAAACTTTTTAGGTGTTTATAATGCAAATAGTTTAATATTCAAAAACTGGCATTCTGCCTTCTTCAGAATTTTTCCATGCTACAATGTTTGTCTGATGAATTGTACTTTACAAAGCTAAAATCTCAAACAGCAAGCTCTTGTCCTCTGTTGTCTTTTAGAAGTTTTTCCTTTAGCTTTAAATCTCCCCTTTCTGCTCCATTTTACAGTACATAAACACAGCCTGGAAAAGTCGCTAGCCCATTATGGGGCAACACAGAAAAACTCATACCCAGGGACAATTTCATAGAGACCAACTCTTTGCATCAACTGTTTGCAGCATAACAAAGACTTGCTGCTGAAGGAAATAATTTTTTCAGGACAAGAATCAGTGCCTTTGTGAGTCAAAGCTAATTAGAAATAGTTCTAAATTGTTATCTGTTCAGCAATTTTAATATTTTTGAAAATCCCAAATTTCGGATTTTCAACTTTTTTCCCTTAATTTTTACTGTTTAACATATTTTCATACCACAGGTCCAATAAAAGACATAATAGTGAAGATAGTACAAAGTGGGCAAACAGGACAAGAAATAAGGACTGTGAAGAATAGTGTGTAGAGAGGCAGACAGACAGCATGTGTTCATTTCAAGTTAACTGGATGGTTTAATAGTGCAAAGACATATGAAAAAAAAACAAGGGCTGTCACTAGTAATATGCAGGTTTGTTTGTTTTTATATCCTATGTTTTTATATCCTCCAGTTGGAGAATGTGACCCAAAAGCAAACTTAGGTCAGATGCAGCAGCATTGTTCTGACATCCTAATCTCTCTTGTGCTACCTCCAAATCAAAAATATGTCAAATCTAAATATATGCCACCATATAGAGGGTACTAATGACAACCTGTTTCACTTTTATGGCAATAACCGCGACTTGTAAAATTATTTATTTAAGGAAAGTCATGTCACTTTTCTACACTCAGCTTTCTTCCATCACTTCATCTTTACAGGCTCTCCTCTCCCATCCACTTATGTTGCCTGTGGCCGATGGGGAATTGTTCCTTTCACTGATGGATCCTTTCATTCTCCCCTTTTAATCAAGCCTGTTAGTACTTCTTAATTAAGACATCACAGTCGTGTTTGATCACTCGCGCTCCTCTCTGAGAGGAGGGAGGGAGAAAGACAGTGAAAGAGATCATGAAAAGGAGCCCATATACCCTACCGGTCGCAGTTTTCTGTCTGTGAAGATGACTGAACAGCTTCAATTGTAGCAGATACACCTCCTCTGACTCTTCTCTGCCAGCCCTTGAGGCTTGCGGTGTGTACTTTTCCCAAACCAACAGGCGTCAATCTCCAGAGATCCATACCAGACAGATGGTATTGGAGGCTGGGTGGGATGGCTATCGAGCTCCCTACTGTCAGTTTGTTCTGATGATCACACACCAGGCTGTCAATACTCACAGTCTACTAATCAAAGAGTTAAAAAAAAAACAGAACACAAAGACTCTTTAGAAATGTAAACTTTGCAAGTTTTCATTTAGGAAGTGAGACTCCAAACTTCAAAACAGTAAAAGTTACACTGTTGTTTTTGCCTGCCTTATGCCAGGACACTAAGTCTAAAGGTTCAACATCAGGCTGTCTTTGGCTTTGGTTTGGTACCTCTGTCCTCAATATTAATGCTGAGTGGGATCTGAGTTGTTATGGTAAAGACAGCTTCTCTGTGCTTAAAGTATACTTATTGTGAGTTTAGGAGGAAAGCTTTGGGAACTCTGTCCTCAGGCGAAAAACAATGTTGAAAGGACACAAAAAGCACCGTTCGTGATTGAATTCTTTACAAAATCATTCTGACCTATTTTCCCTTTTTTCAATACAGACAGAGAAATAAACAACACTCAGTTTTAGTTCTGGGAGTTCTTTGAGGATCAGAATAAAACTTTAACTTGGTCTGGTAGGAAGTACCTTGGTTGAGCATATTAAGACTGAATCCTATTTCTAATGTCCCACACATAATTCATAAAATGGATAAATGTCTGATAATGGGACATTTAAAGGAGCTGATACAACATCAGTTTTCCTTGATTTTATGCATATTAACAAGCATGGCATAAGTGACATTCACTGTTGTATGGAAACCTACTAATCATACATAATAAGATTTTTTTGTTTATTAGGAAAAAAATCTAACATTAAACAAACATATGTACCAAAATGGTGGATTCAAGTGGACTGATATGTACCAGAATAAGGTAGGGTACCCAAAAAAATGTACTCAAGTAAGACCACCATCACTGCAGTATATTTCTACTTAATTAGAAGAAAAAAGTAGTAAAGTAAAAACATATTTGGTAAAGATGTAGAGGTAGGGAAAATATTCAAGATGTCTTTAGATCTAGATGGCACTATTTGTGATATTTCTGGGAACCTCACATGTTCCCAGAAAGGTTCAGTCTAACTCCTTGGCCGTCCAGGACACTAGTCCTGGGGGGGCTAGTGTCCTGGAGGGCCGGTGTCCTGCAACTCTTAGATCTCTCCCTGGTCCAACACAGCTGAATCAAATCGCTGAATCACTTCTTAAGTGCAGCCAAGTTCTTCGGGGTCCTGCTAATGACCTCATTATTTGACTCAGGTGTGTTGAAGTAGAGACACGTCTATAAGTTGCAGGAGACCGGCTCTCGAGGCCTGGAGTTGCCCACCCCTGATCTAACTGGTTTTTTTTACTGGTATTGCAGAAATCAGATTTCGATGCCTGGAAAAGCTCAATCAAGAAATATGGTTAAATCACAATTTAACAAGAACCATTCATGACATATTCTCATACAAGTCTACTTTTTCTTAATAAATGCATAGTTTGTGTGAATGTACTGAGGTTATCCCTGTCTAATATTGAAATGTGCTTGATAATATGAAATATTTGGTGGTTATGAAAAAGCAGAACTACTTGTTTCTTATCTTTTATGGAAAAGAGGATATCTGTGCAGAGTGGTAAAGTAGAAAGTGTAGCTTTTTTCTTAATAAATCAAGACAAAAATAATAAAAGGCAAAAATCACAAAAAATTAGAAATTGCAGCTGGGTGGACACTTAAAGACTGTCATTGTCTCCACCTTCAATTCATCATTTCACATGAAGAAGTTGTTGAATGTTGTTTCTCTACAGGAAATAATCTTAAGCCTTCATCTGTTGTTTCTGCAATAGGTATAGCTCTACGTCTTACATTCTGCTGTCTCAGTTTAATATTAATAATATTGTATTGTAAAGATTGAACATATTTTTTTTAAAAAAAGAAGAAGTTGGTATGTGTGCCCTGACCTTAATTCTTAAAGCATCTCACTGCTTCCTTCACTGCTGTCTGCTGGTCAGTCAATTAGCCTGTGAGTCAGTGTGCTACTGAGTCAGTGAGATTAAGGTACAGTGTGCGTGTTATTTTCACTGTGAGCTCGCCTGTCTGCATATGTGGCCCCCCTGGCATGTCCTGATTCCCCGTAGCGGGATGCGCAGCCATTTCTGCCTGGTTAGCTGATGGGGGCTGTTCTGCTTCCAGACAATTTAGCAAAGGAAACTCCTGCAACAAACATAAACAGACAGAGACTGATCCAGGCAATAACAGCCAGTACGTACACAAAGAAATCCCACAAACACAGACAGGAGTGGCAAATGTGTGGAGTGAAAAGCTTGTCTACTATTCCGGGGAGATTATTCCCAAGTTTTTTGTTTTGTTAAGTCTTCCTCCATGAAAGTCACTTTGTCTGTTTGGAAACCATCTACAAACAGAAGGTTCCTATGACTCGATTAGGGCTTGCAGTCTCTTTCTCTCTGTTTCTGTGACAAGAAGTCCATTTGCCCCAAAGGTAAAGGATAGCAGGGCCAAATAAAAGGAGGATAGAAGGGGAGAATAAAAGACAGCTAGAATGGATAACAACTTAGATCCTTGGAGCGAGGCATGAACCCGAGTGGAGATGGAGAACTGGCATGGGGAATCAGAGCATTGCGTGCGTGTGTGTTTGTATTCTTCTTTGGTCAGTCTAGTTCAAAAGCTGAACTGCGTCCAAGCCGTGGTAATGATGCAGGCAGCCACATCAGACCACAATAACCAACAGTCTATCGCTGGCCAATTACTGTCTGCCACAATTATATTTCCAATTCAGAGGTAACAAGGGAAAGTGGCCCAACTCAACTAATCATTTCAAGCAATTACTTTTAAAACTAATTAGAATGTCAGGTTTGGCTGTGTGTGCTGAAGCTTGGGGGGAGCTTTTTGTTTGTGTTTTTGTTGCTGTTTTCACTTTGTCAAATGGATGGACTTGAAAGGAGAGACCAAAGGGACGGGGCAATATCTGCGAAAGTGCAAGCCAAACATCGTTCACAGCCACAGTTTGAGCGACTTGGTCATTATGGAAGTTTTAGTTGGTTTGGGGGAATCTATTGTACAAAAGGAAAACGCTGTGTTGGTTTTGTTAATGCGAGGCACTTTGTAAAATGAGTTCTTGGTAGTGTCAGCTGAAGTGCTGTGAGAAAGCAAACTGACCACATTTCTCTTGGGCCCCTGAACTGATCAAAGAAAGATACAGCAGAAACGGAACAAGAGGCAATTCAGAAGGCTTGCAGCTAAAGAAATTTACACTTTATATAGAAAGAATGATAATGAAAAGTTGTTGCGTAAATATTTCAGTTTGTTTATAATATGTTTGGGGCTGCAAATATTTGTACAACATTAATGGAATGCACAAATTTTATGACATTTAAAGCAACATAACCCATGAAGCGGTGGTGTAAGACCGTGATTATTATTGTAATTATTTTCGAATTTCAAGAAGGCTGCCGAGTGTATTTGCATGCTTTGTAGCTTCCCACTGTAGGTGTAGAAGCTTCTAGTTCTCACATTCAACAAGAATAAAATATAAAACTGAAAGAGAAATAAGAGGTTTTACAATCCATAAGGGAAATGTTACTTAGGTAGAAGGACAAGCCGATGGTGTCCATCAGTGGTAGGACATTTGAACAGTCTCGGTGCACATCATAGGCTCAATATTTAAATATTAGTCAGTTGAGAAAGCTGCAACAAATTTAACCACTGTCTTGAGAAACTAATCCTTTAATTTGACATCTAATCTGTAAATACAACATTTCTGGTATTATCCATGGCAGCGCTGGCCAGGTCATGCTGCAGCACAACATACCCAAGCAATGACAATTTTATCTTCTTGCATAACTTTTGGTAGATGGCCCTTTTTCAGAAATGTCCCCAAACATGTCCACTGTTCTGGTGTGTAACTAATTACATTTTACACTCATCTGTCCAAAGAACAACATTCCAGAAATTCTGGCCTTTGTCTACAAGGCTTGGCAGCATTTAGCCAAGCCTTGTTAGAAATCAGAGTGAACACTGTTTTTACAAAGTTGATGGTTTACCTTGGTGAAGAGATTTATTCAATCATGCACAGAAATTATGGCCAAATTATCTACCTTTAAATATTGAGGAGCTCAGATGCTCATCCTGTGGGATGTATACAGATTTCTTGAAGTTTGTATAAGCCGTCACTTCATAATGCAGTAAACATCCTTCTCTACTTCTTGCCATTAATATTTCCATGTCCATCACGTCAATTGCACTTTAGGCAAAACAATTAAAACATATCTTACAAATTTGCATGTTTCAGAGTTGGCTTTGGGTCACAAGTACTCAGACACTCACTCACACATAAACACGCAGGAAGATGGCACAGGAATAAACAAAAACACACTAAAATGCCTCTAGTAGTTGTCATAACCGACCGCCCCTGATGGAGTGATGCCTCATTAATAGACAGCTTGCAGCAACAGCATGGCGTTACCTCTCCCACTTTTACAGAGCAATTGTGACAGCTCTGATTTTATCAACAAACTCAGTGGACGTAAAATAAGTCAGTAAGTTTATGGAAAGAATCAGGACATAAAATATACTTCTAATGTTTTTTAATTTTATCTAAATCTCTCTGAGTACTTGATTAGTTTCTGGTAAAAAGCTTTAGTGATCTGTAAAATGCAAAAATATAAATTCAAGTAAGAGGTTTTGCTGTTTTTTAATCCTTGTCTCTGAATCTGCTTAGTTAATATTCCTGAAAGCTTCAGGCATGATGTTGACAATCAACATTTGTTAAACCGCTCCAGAAATGAGAGCAATATCTATCTACTGGCCTGAAATAAGCATGTTTTTGAACTACATCCTAAATAAAAATAAATATTGATCTCTTATTTAACACAGTTCAGTCCATTTATATCGATCTATTTACTTTCCAAGAAGAGAATCTATTTAGAGCTGAACCTTAAAAACAGTCTACAAGATCATAATAAAAATAGGGATATTAAAAGCCCTGAAACAACAGAATGCACCCTTTTAATACACTGATGTGAACATTTATTAGTCCACTTTCAGATTTCTTATGTGATATTACAGATCATCAAGTAAACTTTAGGACCAAACTGAAATAACCTGACTAAATACAAAATCTAGTCTTCAGTTGATGATTTTATATATCAAAATATTTAAAAACATTTGAAAACGATGATTAGGTGCAAAGATAACAAAACAGCAATACATCATGCCTTCATCAAAAGCACATTAGAAGCACATAAGTCATTTCTAAGGCTTTAGGATTCCACACTACTGTGAATTGTTTTAGGAATGGCCAGCCTTCCAAAATTATTTGAGTTTGTCAAAAGTTCATCCAAGGGGTCACAGGAGATCCCAGCAGAACACCGAAAGCACTTTAGGCCGCAGTTGTTTCATTAAATTCAGCAACAAAGAGAACAAACTTTCTGCCAACCTGGTAAATATTCTTTGCATTGACAAGACAAAAGTAGACATTTTAAAAGGTTTGCAACCTATTACTCTCGGCATTAAGCTAAAAAAAACCTTCAAATTAAGAAAATCCTAACAATCAAACTCTGTGATAATAGCGGGATGGTCTGAGACTGCTTTGCTGCTTCAGGACCTGGAAGGGTAACTGTAAACAATGAACTATGCTCTCTGCCAGAAAATCTTTACACCCGGGCCTCAGTCTGTTACATTACACTCAAGCAGGCTTGGATTATGAAGAAAGATATTGACCCAACTCACAGTGATCCAATTTTTGTTCAACTCACATTAGCTAGCTCGACATTAAATGGCTCCAACAAACAAACAAAAAAGAAAGTTTGGAAGTGGCCTAGTCAATGTCCAGACCTAAATCCAACAGAGAGTCTGAAGCATGACCTAAATGGGCAAATCATGTTTGACAATGCTTCAGTGTGGGTGTGTTAGCACAATTAGTAATTATATTTTCACACAGTGTGAGGTTCTTCTTGGTACCTTTTTTCAACTTGTCAAAAAATGCATTATTTGAAAACATCTTTTTTGTTTACTCAAGTTATCTCATCACTTCAGTGCTTACCCTTAGATTTATTTCCTCCACAGAATTTTGTTTGTTTGTTATATTTCTGCCATTTGCAGCTGAACAATGGGTACAAACTAAACAAACTGAAAAGGGAGAGATGCTCCTAGGACTGTTTCATGCTATTCCACATTTGAGTAATTATGAGCATGCTAATTACTACTTAGGCAGCTAAACGAGAATCAACAATTGTTACATTTTTCTGTCAAGTGCACACTTTCAGGGAAGAATTTCAAATTATTATTTAGGTTTATTCTTTGTTGTCCATGCTGATGCACAATTAGATCCGCCTGTAAACACCCTCCTATTGTTCACCTCTCCACATCTGGAAGTGATCCTCGTCTTTGATTTGTTTGACGAGCCCGTGCCAGAACATTGAGCCTATTATGTTCACTGTGAGGATCTCCAGGCTGCTGATTTGGTCCAGAATTATTTTTCAGTGAGCACACTGTGACTGGGGGGAAAGAGTTGAAAGACAGGGGGAGAGAGGGCTACAGAGGAGGAGCAGTGGTGACTAAAAAGTGGAAAAAAAGAAGAGAGGTACTGTGATTGACAGTTGTCTGGCCCCGTGCCTGCTGAGGTTGTTCCCCCCGTCGACTGCTATTATCAGCAAAAGGACTTCCCCATCGGCTTGGCAGCAACTGCGTCACCCCTCTCCCCTGGAGGATGCTATCCCATTTGGGAGGAGATGAATAGGGGTCCCCTCACCCTGTATGAGGTCTCCGTGGACAGAATCTTTACAGATGGGACACCAAGAAGTAAACAGACTTCATGTCAACACCTCTCTCTACCTTGGTCTTTCTCCCTCTCTCTGTACTTTCAGTCTAAATCATTTTGAGTGAAAGAGTGTTTGACTTTGCCTTAGCTATACAGATTCACAGCCTAGCAGTGTGAACAATTTGAAACAGAGATCACATCAACTGTTTGTCACTGTGTGTTTTAGCTCATAAAATATGACATCTCATTGTTCTTCTTGGAATTAATTTGTGGAAGGTAAGGCGCTCTGCATTCATGTGCGCTGAATGATGAATCATTGAGGTATAAATTTTAAATGATTTTTAAAAGGCCTCGCATTAGTCATTTGCTCATGTTAATTGAAAACTAAGTGATTCTGGCATGTAAATGATGGAACAGCTCGTCATGACGTTAGTCCCCACTTTAGCATCCGGAAGCTGCAAGTCTGAGAGTATTTTTGGTGCATGGTTAATTGCCAAAGAAATGCAGACGACACACAGACACCTGTGCTGCGAGGTGATTGGCGTGTTCAATGTGCTATGTGTAATACACGCAAATCCTTCACTTTGGCAGGTGTGGGAGACAGAGATAGAGAGAAAGCACTGTGAGATATTGAAGGAACGAAAGAAAGAATGGAAGCATGTGCAGGTGTCACGGCCAGGTTTATTAAATTGTGTTCTTTTGACAACATCCCTGCAGCTGCGGGTGTGGGGAGCCTCTTGACTTACCCTGTAAAATTGGCACGAGCTTTTTTTTTTTCCAGATCAGCTGTTCAGCAGGCCATCAGGAGAGAAAATACGAAGCAGGCAACATGACAGTGCAGACGGCTGCAGTTTGAAGTGTGTGCTTAATACTATCCCACATATGATTTTCCTCTATTAAAGAGCCATCTGGGTAAATGGTAATGCTTTTATCAGCAGGATTGTTGCCTAATGTGGGCAGTGAGTGTGATAAGTACAGAGGACGCCGTCCCCGGTGAGAATCTATAGAGATGTTTTGTTCGCCTTATGTACGCCATGACACCTGGACCTCCTCACCTACTGTGTCAACCAAACTGTCAGTTCATGCCAACCCTTTATCTGCCCACAGTGTGACGATCCAGAAGCATTTCTACTGAACACATATAAGTGCATCTCAATAAATTAGAGCATCATTGAAGTTTGCTTATTTGTATCATTGTTTCAGTTCAAAATCAGGGGGAGGAAGTTCCAGTGTTTCTGATTTTCTTTGAGAATTATGACACATCTAAAGAAAATCCAAAAGAATGTTTCCAATGAAACTTAAAAAATATATACAACCAGTAAGAAGGATAAGAAAAGGAAATGATTTCATGTTATACCTCCATGTTGTGCCTACACAACACGGGTTAAGATTGCTAACTTGACAGTTCTCAAGCAGCTTGACACTGACACCCTCCACGATGAGGATACGCCTCCAAGGAGATACCCAAAGCACCTGGATGTTCTATTCAATGATCTATCCCGGCATATTAATAAAAAGTTAGGTGAAAGGAAAAACTAATTTGAAAAAATGTGCACAAGCAACATTTCTAACTGAGGCCCATCTAGCCTAAAGTCCATTTATCTGGCATCATGACTTTGGTAGATTGAGCATTTCAGTTTTACAGGAAATTTAACTTAAATCATACCAGTAAAACAGACTTACGGCTCACACTGTGGACACTGGCACCTTCTACAAGAAGGAGAAGTTACAAAGGCTAAAGAAGCTGTCTGCTCGCATATTGCTCTCTCTATTCAAGCATTTTAATAGCAGATTGAGTGGAAGGAAAACATGTGGTAGATAGAGGTCAGGAAATTTTAGAGCTTCTGAGACTTTGACAAACTTTATGGAGATACTTATATCATTGTTCTGCAGCACCTTACACTTATCTACTCTGCCAGAATTACAAATTTTACATCATTGTTTAACTCCATCGGTCAGCAAACACAAAACGTTCACCCCAAAGATAATCTATGAAGTGCTGTCAAGAATTAGACGAAAGAAAGCAAAACTTCAGACGACCTTTAAGTCACTATTGAAGCAATCTGGCCTTCTTAAGCAGAGCCTTAGGCAGGTAGCGTGCATGCTACGTTGTATTGCTTAATTGATGAAAAACAATCTTTAAAGTACTGCCTTTATTGTACAGAACATGGAATACTTTGCAATAAGCTACAAATGATGTGTGACATGTTTTTCATTGGGTTTATGCAGCATTAAAGTTTTGGAAATAACTGAATTTTAAGCTATAAGAGTCAAAAGGAGTACAAATAAATGATTGATAAACGTTTCCTCTTGTGTTCTGAATTTAGAATGTCAATTTTATGGTTTAACTGAAACTGAAATGCAGTGATGACTCTGTAATGTTCTAAGTTTTTTTCTTAGATCCAACCTGTACGCTGATTCACCCTCTCACACACATACACAAATGTATACTTTCTTACTCTCAATTTAACCCTAGCATGTGAGGGGGCCACGGTAAGCTTCCTTGTGAGTGTTAATAGCCAATGGAGCAGATTTTGTAATGAGCGCTCAATCTAGTTGCTTGCCATCACTGCAACACATTAGCCATTTATACAAATTCAGTCCACTCGCCCAAGCAGAAGATCTGGATGCATATTTAATGTTTATCTTCTACAGATCTGGTTTTAGCCGATCTGTTCCTGAAGCAGCGTCTTTTAGAAAGGTGACAAAACCCCTGCCTCTGAGAACCAAACAAGTATGCCATGCGTCTTTCCTCGTCGGCGACTGTGACATGATTATCTTTTTATGATTATTTTGATTTGATTAAATAATTGCACAATTAGCACTAAGTCTTGGATAACATCAATTAAAGGACAATGAAAAGGTCTCAGTAGATGAAAGAGTGCTGAAGCATATATTGTCAAGATGGAAAACGCAGCATCCCTGGGAGATCCAGAGAAGGAACGGTTGCTGAGAGTGTCTGCATTTAAGTACCTCAATCATGCACCTGTCACTCCGCTTCCTCACATAGACGTCAGTGTTTACCGAAATGAGGGCTGACAGAAGACATCAGTGCTGGTTTGTGTGCAAACAGCTTGTGTGGACAGCCTCGTGAAGCCAACCCCATCCTGCACACTCATGCATTTCTTCTAGTTCATGGGAGATAACGCTTCAGACAATCTGAGGCTGGAGAACTGTACACTTGTTAGGATGTAATTTTGTGTCACTTTGCTGACAGTACATGTGTAGGAGACACTGTGTGTGGAGCCCAATATTTATGGTCCTGCCCCTTACCATTCCATAGTGTCAGGCTAATTGTCATGATTATCTCAGGCCAGTGAAATGCAGTCAGAAAACACATTAAGCATCTCTGTGCGTTAAAATAACCTTGAATGCATTTGCAATGGATCCCCTATTTGGAAAAAGCTCAACAATTTCAGCATTGCGTATTCCAAGTCACCCGGGCAGGATCTGAACGCAGGTTTCAGGCAAGGTTGGGTCCAAATCAACTGTGATAAATGGGTAGATAAGACAATCAGTGCATGCTGTGACATAGGGCAATGTTAGCTGTCAGAGGAGTGTTCTGCTGGGGAATTCAGTTGCACCCACAATTCTGCAGGAAGGGGTGAGAACTACACAAGTAGGGGCACTGTAGCCTGTTTGTATGCATCCTCTTAACTTTTACCTTTCACCTGCTTACATCTGCTATGTTATGCCGCTGCATACCACAGAGGCCTGCAAACATAAGGATGACCTTTTCAGAGTTATAACAAGACAGTCTGTTAAGGACTTGTGTCAACTGATGCAGGAAATCACACAATCCCCAAGCAGAAAGAAGAAAATGCAGAAAGAACTGAGGAACTTGTTCTATCTACATCTACTGTCAGTCGCTCATTATTGTACTCTTCAGCCCACAGGCTTCAATGCTTCCAGAAGGATAAACATACATTTAATTCTGTTTCTAAACAGTGGCGTATTAAAGCACAGAGTACCCCACATTCCACTTGACTCATTTCCAGGACAAAATAATAACCCTGATTGTTCGGTACTTGCTTGAGCAAAAACACAATGTTCTACACAAGAATCTTCCACAAATCCCCAACATACATAATGTTGTCATAATGCTTTACATAATGTTGTAAAACAATAAAAAGTGCTTCTTTACAATAATGGAAGTGTTTTATGGTCTTTTTTTAATGCTCCAGCACACCCATCCCTTTTTTCGTCACCTTCATACTACACCTGCATCTGATCACCGGATTTAATATGCTCAGTTTTCCCACTTTGGGCCGTGTTTAATGGTATGGTCAGCCTTAAGTTTCATTCAAACAATAACTGCAGCAAAGGAAAAGTGTTAATGTTCAATTCCATGTTAAGTATTTAAAAAAATATATTTAAAAAACCACAGCAAATATGGCATTTGTGCAGGATCAAATGCTCCCAGAATAGGATTGAGCCAAGTCCTGAGATGTGAAATATTTTTTTGCAGATTTTAATATTAAGTCCAGAGTTGAGAGTGAGTAAGGTGTATAATCACTTGTCTACAGGATTGGTAGTATTTCTCTGTGAATAAGGAGAGTTTTTATTCAGAGATGTGACGGCTGGGACAGAGTCCAGTTTAAGAAATGTTGATATGACAATACTGCCACCTAGAGGTATTAAAAGGAGCTAGACAAAATTACTGCTATCACTGCTCGGTCACATTAAGATGAATGACAGTATTATATGAATTTCAATTAATCAATCAGTCAAGTTTATTTGATTAGCACATTCCAGCAACAAGTCAGTTCAAAGTTCTTTTCATAGAAAACCACAAACAATTAAGAAAATCAGTAACAAATGTTACATTTTGATGAGTGCCATCTCCTAAATCAATACATAACAAGTAAGTTGGTCAGTGTTTGATTTAATGGTTCAAAAGCAACTCTAAACATGTGGGTTTTTAGTCTTGATTTAAATGAACTCAGTGTTTCAGTTGTTTTACAAATTTCTGGAAGTTTGTTCCAGATTTGTGGTGCATAGAAGCTGGATGCTTTGAAGCCACCACATCATTTGAATACTAACAACAAGAATTTCTTTACAAAAAAACAACTTCAACACATTTTACTTGCTTCAGAGCACCAGCATGAATTTTTATGTCATAACAAAAAACGAGAAATTCTGGCTGCCTTCTAGTTACATCAGGTGGGTCAGCCTCTGAACCCCATCTGCCCTGCAGAAGTAGCCCCAGCAAACGGTGACCTGCTCTCATTTGCAATCAAACAGAGATGCGTGATGCTGCAATTTTTTCTTAAATGAAGAGAAAGGGCTCACCTGTGAACCAGAAATGGCCTGTTCAGGTGGGACCTGTTTTGACCTGTTGCTTCAGGGACCTTAATGTACAAGGTTAGGGGGGAGTGTCCATCTGGTATATGTGACTGTTTGTGTGTGCCTTTGTTTATATGTCAAAAAGACAACAATGGGCCAAGGAATTTCTCAATAGCTGTCACTATGAGATCATGACAATATATTGGGCAATTTAAAATGGTGCTTTGAAAAGTTTTATGTTGATAGTGGATAGCTTTCAACTTTTTTAGCTCATTTCACAACATGCATTTATTGGATCTTTATGCATCAAAAAGCATTGAAAAATAATTTTTGGTAATTCAGTTTAAACTGATTTCTAATCTAGGATTACTAATGAAAACTACTCAAACTATATTAACTAAACTAGTGAAAAACCATATTTCAATTTCTTGTAAAAGTTAAATATTTCAAAACACCAAGAACAAGAATTTAAAATTAAAAATGACAGCCTACTAAAAGGCATGTTCATGTATTGTGCAGCTTGTACAGTAACTCAAACATGGTGAGGACTTTGTATGACTTACATTCCCTGTTGAGAAATATTACAGTGATCAGGCTGTGTGTCTTTAAGGGTGGAAAGGTAGACCAGATTGGTTTGAGGCTTCAACTCCTCTGCATTGTTTGGTCTGGTGTCTTAAAACTTGCCTATTTTTCGCCTTCTGGACACATGGAAGCATATCTTTTAGCAATGGACACATTGAAGGTGCCAATGACTGTCTGCTGCACAACTTGTAATTGTGGATGTGGAGGCCAAAACATTTCCCATCCATGACACTAATGTTTCACTCTGTGTGCAGTGAATACAAATAATAAATGAGTTTCACCTTTTGAACTGAATTACTCAAGTAAATTTTTTATGATACTCCAATTTATTGAGCTCACATAAGTTTGATGTAGGAAGTATATTGTTTTAACACAAAACCACAACTTTTGCTGCATGGCATAAGATAAGATATTGCAGTTGTGAAGTGTTTCACTGGGTGTAGTGCAAGACATAATTCAAGAGAATAAAAGAAAAAACGTATTGTATTGTCTCAGGCTTCCGAGGAACATGCAAACATTATAATTTCTTGCATATGTAGCATCTGACTATTTATACCTCAACGTAAAAATAATCCTCTGACAATGACTGTGATGTGATCTTATATTTCTTATAGTCAAAGGTCAGTCATTTCTACAGTTGTAACACTGATAGTCAAAACAAAATCACACACAGTAATCGGAACAATAACATAAACTGACTCAGACAGGGAATGACCTTTGCTGTTTATGTGGAGGAACTGGTTGCCTGACGATCCACACTCTTGCACATGTTTGTCTCATGGATGCATTTGGTTAAAAACCAAACTGGGATTCTAAATTGGTTTGAGGCCTACGGGCCTTGTTTGAATTTGTGCCGTGTCTGTCTCTTGTTTCTGTCTTTCTAAGGTCATTTAGAAAGTGCTTGTTTAAGGATGAGTGATTAACAGGGATGTCCAGGGGCTTCAGACTCATCTGAATCTTCCTGGAAAGGCAGGACAGACCTGCTGCTGAACAGTTAAGGCTGGAGGGCTTTGCTGTCCAGGACAGTGGTAGATTGTTCTGCAGCCACAAATCAATTTGTATTAATTTGCATTATGCAAATTTACACCAGTGGTTTTTATTGGGGTGATTTTCTAAACTAATCTATTTCTACAGTGTTGAGTTCTCTTACCTGGATCCCTTAATATCAGGAGACAACATGTTATCACATTCAAATGACAGCACATCCATGCTTGCTAACAGACAAGCACTGGATGCAACAAAGTCCTCTCCTGAACCTGACATCCAATTTAACAAACACCAGTTTAAAGTCCTGTTGACAAGAAGCAGGAAGCGAAAAGCGAAAGAGGATATGACATGAGGAGAAATCGGCTCCTTCTGTTTCTTGTCACTCCAGATTATTGAGGACCTACCCAACATGCACCTGGGGGAATCAGTGTCTGTCCACGCAAGTCTCTCTGTCTTATGTTGCTTTGCCTCTCTTTTTGAGAAACATACACACACATGTGTGCACATTTTCTCTCCTTGTCTTTTTCTTTTTTCGGTCTTTATCCAAACAAACCATCTGATCCTTTACAACCTCGTTTAGATTTTTGTCTTTGTTTTTGAGGATGTTCTTTTAAATAGAATTTACATCTTTTGTGTTGTAAAATGTCCAGAGTGCGCATGTTCGTCTGCCTGCGTGTGCTTCTACATGCGTGTACATATGAGAGCAGATGTTTGCTTGAGGCGGCCTCGCATGTCGCTCCCTGATATCTCCATGGGAATGTGGGACAAACTTAGAATCACAAAAGAACTTTGCATGGAGAAGTATTCAGCAAACACACTCTGAATAAATAATAGAAGCGCCCAGATAAGCTCATCTCCATCACATCGAAACCTCCGCTTTTTGGGCCCTCTGTTCATTACGTGACAATTTATTATAATTTGCATTATTTCTACGTGTTCAAGGAGGGGGAAAAATACATCTGTTAATAGCGCGAATCCCTTGATAACGTCCCCGCAGAATAGGCTCCTGCTTCCCGTCCTGTATTAATAGGTCTCAGAAACACAGCTTTAGTTATTACAGTTATTTATACATTTTACCTCACAAAGCCAGCACACCTCAGTGAGCACTAAATATATTTTGTCAAACTCTTTAATGGTAATTTAATGAACCGTGACCTTAGGATGACAATTAATGCCAGATGTATTTCCACAATCTTCATTTATTACAGGGCTAATTTTACCTTGCCTGCGTTCTCTCCTGTGCAGATATTCATGGAAATCTTGTTTAAATGAGATTTTCCTCATTAGTTTGCCTCACCAGGATAAAGACTTCCCCTGTCTACTTTTTGGAGCTGCATTTAGAAATGCAGCTATCAGTTCTTAATGAATATGTTTATGAAAGCCACGGGTTGATGTACTGGATGACCTTCTATTATCAGTTGTTTTGATAAGACTCAGGTAGTCCACAGGTTAAAGCTGAACCGACAGTGCTGTAAAAAACTGTTTCCCCTTAAAGATTTCTTCTGGGTTTTTTTTTTCATGTGTGATGTGATTAAATTTACAGATTACCACAAGAAAAACTGATATCAAAACTGAACTAATTAAAAAGTTGCAGATGATTCCTGCATTTAAAAATAGGATACAGCCTGGCCTTATTTGAATGTAAAAGATTTTGATCTCTAAAACTTGTAACTGGATGTGCCACCGATACCTCCCATTGGATCATGCCAGTGATTCTTTTATTTTGCTGCAGAGGAATTTTTGCCCCCTCTCCTTTGCAGATTTGTTTTAGTTTAACCACAATTGGAAGGTTTCTGAGCATGAAGTCCTTGGTTAAGTCAAGTTCAATCAGACTGAACTCTGGGTTTTGAGTCAGGCATGTCAAGACCTTTCATTTGTTTCTTTTTAAATGTGGATATGCCTCAGACTGTTGAAGTACTGCATGACCTTAGTGCTCCTTAGCATAAAGTTTATTAAACAATGGTCATTTATTAAAGAAAAGAATATTCCTTGTTTCATCAGTTATGACAAGTCATGCAAGTAGTGAAATTGCCAACCAGCTTCATAACATACAGTGAGTCTTGCGATGATTTAGATGTACTGGTCAGTTCTTTGTGAGCTGCTGGATGAATTGTCAATTAGCTTTTGGAGCGATTTTGGGAGGCCGGCCATGCTGGGAAAGGTTTATCCTGTTCTATGTTTTCTTAGGTGGACAACGGCTTTTGCTGTTTCTTGCTAGACTAATCATTTTCAGAATGGTAAACGTTAGTGTTGTGAATTCTGATGTGCTGTTGAATGCCTTTTGTTCTAAGGCACGATGTGGTGTTTTTTGAGATTTTTTTCTAGCTTACTTCATGTTGTCTGAACCCAATCAATGGAGGATTCTATTTAACCCATCAGACCATCCATTTTAGAAACCACACAAAAAAAAGTTAAGGTACATGCACGATGCATGTACCTTAACCTTAACTTAATTAAGTATCTTAATTTTGTAATCATTCCTGGGTGTGATTGATCAAATTGTATCTAAAATTTGTCCGATCACATTTAGCTAATAAATGAGACCAATAATTTTTCCGTATGGGGTTAAATTTTCATAAAAACATTGTTGCTTTTTTTATTTATTAGGGTGATTTGTATCTGATATTAAAATTAGTTTGATGATCTCAAACATTAAGATGAGTGAAAAAAGTAAAAACAGATTAAATCAGTAGGGGGATAATTTTTTAAAATATTATTTTTAAACATATTTCCATTGGGCACCTCATGAGTCTCTCAAATTTACAAGCCTTAAATAAAGTCTGGAAATGATTTTCCCTTAATCAGCTGAGACAACCATCACAAGATCTTAAAAATATCTAGCTTCCTCTTGTTTCTTTTCTTTTTTGCTCCCCAGTTCTCTTTGCCATGTTTCCAGTCTATCATACATCCCCCTCTTACTGGGATAAGTGGGGCCATCACGCGCACACCTTTGATGTCTACCAGAGTTAAGCCGGTTTTGAAGTCAGATTAGTGAATTGTAAACACCCTTTTAGACCTTTCAGTCTCTCCCTGTAGAACAAGGGAGAGAGAAAGTCAGAGTTGTGGGATTAATCCATGCACAGCTAAAGATTTCTTTAAAAAAAAAACTCAAACCAAACTATTAGACTTATTTACTCTCTGTCTTCTCTCTCACCTCTTTTCAAATGGCTCTATTTTAAATTGGCTATGATGGAAGCAGACAGCAGACGTGTATGAAGCAAGCACACACGTACACACATGTATGCATATGCACACGTGTACGGAGAGAGGGCAGTGTTTTTCAGACGAGAAGCCCGTCTGTCTCTTTCACATTCCATTAGTTCCTGGAGCTACATCAGAGGGCAGAGAGAGCGCACAGACATTCCTGCAAGACGCAGATGTCAGGATCAAAAGTCAGGCTGACTCCTGTAAGCAGCAGGGGAGAAAGACAGAGATGAAGAAAAGAGAAACAGTGAGTGAGGGGGAAATTAGGCTGGGTCAAGGAAAGAAACAGCAGTTGTCTTTTCCTCCCAACAACTATTGGACAAACCCTCCAAATAAATGTTCAATCCTTTAGAAGGCAACCAGTTTTTAGAGCTGTCTGTTGCCTTGTGTTTTTTCTTCTGCACCTGTGAGGCAATCTGTATTTACTGTTCTCAGGGCTGCTGTTACCTTTGTGACTTTCCACTCTCTTGCTGCCAGGCTGTTGGGAAACCATGCACCATGCTGCCTACATCTTGTGCCTTGTTTCAGTTATTAAAAGGCACGGGACCAGATGGTGTGTGGTGTGTGCGCACACGTACTTGTAAGTGTGTGTGTGTCTCCAGGTCTTTACTTTGGCTCCAGGCTCTTCCAGAACTGGCACAAGCCCAACTGGGTCATCTATGCAGTATCTCTCTTTTCTGTCTCCCATCCTCCTCCTCCTCTGCCTCCTCCTCACCAAGAGCGCATCTGTGTAGGCCTTTGCTTGGGGAATGCTTGTGATTGTATGTATCTGTGCTTCAAGTAGGATTAGAGTATGTATTATGGAAAGGAAACTAGGTAAAGCTCAGTTCTTCCTTGATAAAAACCTATATTGTGCTTTGCATAAATTCATTCATCCAGAGATTAAAGAATAAGTAACAGAGATTTGTTCTTTAATCTCTCTTTTACTTTTCATCTCTTCCATTTTAGCTTCTCCAGACACGAGAGAGGTCAGTTCAAATAGAGTCAAGAGATTTAGCAAAGCTATTTCTGAAGTCTTTGAAAGATCTATTATATAAAAAAAGAAAAAGAATCAACCAAAATATAGGCAAAGTGCAGTTAGTCATGCAGCAGGCTAATGTGTGATACATTGTCACTTTTATATTTTATATATTTACTAATTTCAATAGACACAGACATTGAATGCTAGCCAGCATGATTTCTTCTACCATATTCAAGTCTAAATGAAGGTATTTTAAGATTTATTTTGTAATTTAATACACAAATAAAATCAATAAAATCAAGACCCATATAGAGAATACATCTGCATCTTAAAAATCCCAGTGCCACATTTTGTGATGTTTAAATATTTACTGCTTAATATGTTGCATTAAAATTGAAGAACTAGAATAATTATCCCAATGAAGGCCACAAACATATTTTCATAATCAATGTTTTTCAAGTGTTTCTTAAGTTTTTATTTCTCCAGATCTTTGTTCCTCTCAATGACCTTTAGAAATAGGTGAAGTCGCACAACAGATGTCTAGATTTCTACAATGTTTTACTTTTTCAAAAAAGGATTGTGTTCTTCATTAGAAGTGTGCACCAGGTTTATATACAGAAATCTTGGACTATTGAACAAAAGGGGCAACTGTGATCTGCGGTAATTAGATTCTTCACCAGGGGGCATAAAAGAATAAATGGATCCAAAACAGCAGGTTTTCAAAAAGGGCTGGTGACACAGTGGTAAGCCCTTTTGTCTCAACTTACAGCAAGAAGTTATTTCTGTATAGGATTTGCATGTTCTCCGTCTACATAGGTGGGTTCTCTCAGGGTACTCAGACTGTTTTTTCACTCATTTTCAGCTCAGTCTGTGCAGAGAGAGACAGCAAATTGAGAAAAGTGGATGGGTGCAGATCAACAGAACTCTCAAACCAAAATAGCATCTGATAAACAATTTATTAGAGCCTAGGTCTTTGTGATACAGGAACCTGTACAGCAAATACCTTACGCAGAATCGGAGGTCATCCCATAGTTTAATCATTTAATTTCTTTTCTCTCTTAACAATTAAATAAATGAATTTAAAAATTGTAAAGCATGCTTTTATCTAAAGCATTTTGTGAATGACTTTGTTGTTGCCTGTCAAACTGATCGGTTCTTAGCATTTTTTATTGATTCAAATAAAGAAATAGGAACCGATTGCCTCTTTTTTACTGGTCTGTCCAGCTCCTCATTGTTTGTCTAAAATATACAGTCTTTTAGACAAACTGTCTATATTTTAGGCAAACCAACTTTTGAGCAAAACTGCATTAAAAAATTAGAAGAGAATTTTGCTCCTTACAGGCAAATGAGGAAACAATGACACAAGACATAAAAACCAACAATTAACTGAGAAATAAAAGTAAAGAGGTTGTTAAGAAGAGATACCAGCCAGTATGCTGTCAAGGAAGCTAAAAAGCAGGTGAAGCAACAGACTTGTCTGCAGCCGTGCTTTTAGAAGAAAAAAAAAAAAGAATTGTCTGAGCTCACAGTGTTGTGTTTGGGATTTAACACGTATCTTCTAACAGACATCCCCTGTTATTTTCAATATGAGCTCAGGGATCCTTCTTTAATGTTTACATGTCACCGTTACGTTAAGCAGACTTGAGACAGGACATCGTACATTCAGCTCAGAGCTGTGCTACAAATCTTTCAGCCATCACACTGCGTGTACTTCACTTTGGAGACAAGGTTTGAAATTTGATGAGCGGGCGATTGTCTCTGCATGCTGTAAGCAGTGCTTTCACTCTGTTTAACCTCCAAGAACAAGGAAAAGTGATACTTTTTTTGCATTTCAGTATATAGAGCGGTGCAGACCACCTCCTTGTTTACACCTTGCATGGTACAATATGTAAGTAAGTCCTCCCACCTGCCTTCCTGCTGGTCTTTCTCCATCTGCCTCTTCAGCTTCTGCAGAGGGCACTGATTACATTAGCCCTCAGAGGACTGCCTGGATCAATAAAGAATCAGTGTTCAGTCCGCTGGAATCACAGCCACTTGCTAATGAGAGGGAGGAAGGTCCAGACACAGATAAGATAAAGCAACAGAAGAAACCTGACGCCTTCTAAAGATTTGTATATTTTGTTTCTAAAACAAAATATACAACCTGTCACCTGTTGTATATTGGGTCACCTGTCATTGATCAATATTGGGTGAAGATTTAATCATTTACTCTAAGAGCGAGTTATTCATAGGCATAAGCTATTTCACTGGTGCATGTGCTTTATAGGTCTTCTGTGTCCCATTAAAATTATTAAATAAAATTTCAACAATACATGACTATTAAACAACAAAGCATCTGAAAATTCATTTTAAACATTGAAAGAAAGTCCAACAGCTCAGAAAACCCCCCCAACATAATTTAGAAACCAAAGGATTATCCAGAATAACGCTGTATGTTACCCTAAATTGTTTTCTATACATTTAAGCCAATAAAATTGATATCCTCAGCTGATTAATGTTTACAATAGTATTTCAATTGCATGTTTTTTCTAACCATACTGCAAACTGCGCCTCTGACGTAATTAAAAGGCCAATGACAATTAAAAGTGAATCAACAAGCACTGGAACTGGATTTCTTCTGAAAGCTTTTTCAAAAAAAAATGTGGAACTGCGATACTTTGTTTTGTTATCGTGTATGAGATGCCAAACTTTTAGGTCGTATTAAAAATAACATTACTATAGGGATGAATTTTGAGCTTAGCTCTCTCTCTCTCTCTCTCTCTCTATCTCTATGTGTCTCTTTTTTCTCTCTCCCTCCATACACAAACAAACAGGCACACATATTCACATGGATGCTGTGCCCCAGTGTGGTTTTATGTCTAGGAACACTGCTGGATCTGTCCCCATCTTTCCTTTAAATCAGGTTCCTTCAAAATGAAGAACCGTTCCATTGTCTTTTTGGGGGGCACTCTTTCTTTTTCTTTCCTTCTTTTCTATGGCTCCATCTTTCTCTCTCTTGCACATCGATGTTTAATGATGGTAATTTTCCACCCAGGTCCAGAGTGAGCTGATGTGGCGAGGCTCTTGGCCCCCCCGCTGTTCCTGATGAGGCAAGATGGGAAATTACCCAGAGCTCTCTGTTGTCAGATAGTAACTCAGTGTTTGGTTGTAATAAGCAGGCAAACCCCGGCATGCGCACTCAGGCACACACACACACCCACACACACACCCACACCCCTTCACACTCACACACACAGTCGCAGACACCTTTGATTGTGTGCATTAATTGCACTGTGTGAGATCACCACAGTGACCACAGCTGTGCGGGCTACGCCTTGCTTTCCGGGTCACTCAGGTCATCAGCTCCCCTATAACAGCTACAGCACCTTCACTGTCAGATCCGACAGAGCATAATGAGAGTCCTCCTTGCTGCGGTCGCTGTTCAAATATTACTGAAACGCTTTCCTCCACCTATCAAACCAGCCTCGCTAACATTTCCATGTTGTCAGTGCACTGAGTGTGTTCGTGCATCTGTGTTTGTGTGACTTCCTGAATATTGACTGGCGTGAGGGAGGTACAGGCCTCCCTCACGCTGGTGAGGACGGGCCTGGTGTTACTGTGTGTGTGTGTTAGTTTGAGAGGGCAAGGGGGTGGGCAGTGTTTGCCCCTGTCACTGCAGTGTGTCACCTTTGCAGTAGAGCTGTCACCAACAAATGGAGCTTTAGTGGAACCCTGTAAAGAGAGTCCTGCTGAGGAACTGTTAGAATCAGCTTGGGACCGGTTGGGGACTGCAGGGTGTGTTTGATCAACATCAGTGGCTGTTGGGAGAATGTCCACTGCCAGTTTACCTCCAGATGACCATTCACAGTCAACAGATAGCAGGGGTCTATCATAATAATATAATATTTAAGCAAGATTGAGAACACCACAGGTAATGTTCCACAGTATAAAGAGTTCTGCCTAAGGATTCATATTCAGAGGTTGTGTGTTAGTTGGGTTAAGTTTAGATGTATAGATTGAAACTCCACATGATGAACCCTCTGTCTTGGATGTAACATGTGTGAGCTTTTGGACTGAACCTGATGCATTGTGAGCTTTGTACTTTAAATCAGATCCAGTGATATTCAATAAATACAATCATGGGATTTGCACAATCATACCTGGATTTAGGAAGAATTGTGTGGAGCTGGGGTAGAGCTGGTTTTTGTGCCCCACACAGGTGTCTTTCAAAACTGATTCTTGTGTTAAAAGTCTGTACAAAGACCATGACTGCAAGACGAAATGATTATGTCTCAGGAATACTCATATGGTAGTACAATTGTTTCCAGCACTTTCATGGATTACTACCCATAAAAGCTTCTTCAAATGTATATCTGCCAGGGTTCCTATTATCAGTAGTGCTTCTGGTTTAATGTGGGAAAAATGACATAGCCCAGCAAAACCAGTGTTACTGAAAATGGCCTCAGATGAGGCAAAATCTACCCAACACAATCTTCCTGTCTTTCCCTCTCCAAGTCTTTCACACACAAGCCAACACACAGAGAGAGAGCCAGGGGCCAGGAGCTTACAGTAAATAAAACCAGAGTCTCTCCTTAATTAGCTCTTTGCCTCAGGGCGAAAACACAACGAAAGTGTGTCAGTCGCTGCCTATGTTGGACACTGCAGGGACACCCAGTCTTTCTGACCAAAGAGCCAAGAAAATGTGCATTTTTGCACTCAGATTTCAGCTAAAATGCATTTAAATATCATTATTTTATTGAACTATAAGGGCATATTTTAAAACTCTCTTCTCACAATTTTAAAGTTTCATCAATTCCATCACTTTATAAAAGAAAGACAACCTTATTTTCATACATGAGTTGCAATTAAAATTCCTAATAAAATTGAAAATTAGGCCACAGTCGTCAGAAGATATCCAAATTCGTTTAGGTGGAAATGATTAAAAGCTGATTAAATTTAACAATTACAAATTAATGTCGGTATTTATCGTTGCGGCTCAGCCTCTTACCAGAACCTTCATTAGGATTTTAAAAATAAGCATTCATGAAGCAGCGTAGCTCTGAGTTAGTGACCCTCACACAATGCCCCAAATTTATGAGATGTACACTTGAAAGTAATCTTTTTTAATAGTGTGTCCTATTTAGTTATTTTTTTCAATCTGATATTTATAAAAAAATTAATATTTTAGATAAAAAATGGTGTCTATGTGGAAGCCTGTCTTTTATAGAATTGATTTTAATAAGCTTGTCAGTTGAAGGTCAGAGCAGTGCACTACTGACCCCTGCTGGTATGAAATTTTGTTAAACGGAGTATCAACCACTCAAGTGAATTTTATCTGCTTATTTTGACTGCAAAGTGATTTTTTTGTGGGGACGTAAAACACACAATTTCTAATTAACGTAAATGTTAGGGTTCTATTCCCTGAACGTTACGTGAAGTATGATTAAAAAAAAAACAACCCCTTACCACCCCCAACCATCACCATCACACATCCACACACACATATACACTCAATCAGACATTCCTAGTTACAAATGATCAGCTTTTTTCCATAGAAATTATTTTCCTCATAAATATTTAGAAAGGTTCCTCCTTGAGAGGTAAGTGAGAGTATACCAGTAGAAACAGGAACAGATGGTGTACCTGTTCTGATTTACAGAACAGATTTTTTTTTTTTTTTTTTTCAGAGAGCACAAACTCTCTGAAAAAGATACGTTGAGTATTTGTCCCCCATCCAAAAGCCTCATGTGTCACACCTGACTTAACAGCGGCGGGGATGTTAAAGAGCAGCGGATTTACACCTCGTTGCTCATTTGATGTCACTAAGCTATGGGTCAGAGTGAGGAGGAGAGTGCCGGTGAGTAAGACCTCTGGGGGAGAGCAGCTTCAGGAGGTTAAGTAAATCTTGTAGTGGACAAAGGCTCAATCAGATGGAACACAGAGGGGGCTTGTTGTGACTCAAATCGACATTGAGCATTAGGAATAGGGGCATGCAGTGAAATAATACACCTGCTTGAGACTCACAGAAACTTACATTTGTTTGATTTAAGTCTTTTTTTTTTTCTCCCCACAGCGCTGGGAGACAGGCTCTTGTTATAGAAAACTGGTAAGTGCTTCAGATCAAACATGCATCAGTAGAGGCACATATCAGTGGCCCCTGGAGTCATAGCTCACTACGAGTGGACTATCAGTCACCACTGAAGGAAAAGCCCAATTAGCATCATTAATTATGCTTCCCTGGCACATAACTCTATCATTCTCTGTTTAGCCCGAAGACTATTTGAGTCTGTAGCTGCATTCTCCATCTTGTGGCATAATCCGATCTAGCTGAAGAAGTTTGTCACGTTTGGCAGAACTGGACTCTGGGACGGGAAATCTAGATGGACAGAGTGTCGGCGTTCAGCTCATCCACAGAGAGAGGGTTTGTAGTGTCACAGTAAATGAAGTATGATCTCCTAGACTAATTCTCAATTCTGCGAGATGTTCCCCAATGCACTGTAAAGCAAAAGCTGTTAACAAAGCAGATGCAGCATTTTTAATATATTGTAAGCAACACTTTCTTTTGCAGATTGTGACTTGCTAACAGCTGAATCTAACTGAATTAAGGCTGCAAAATAATAAGGTTGTTAGCACTGTTGTAGCCAGAAGGTCTTGGGTTCAAATCTGGGGCCTTTCTGCGTGGAATTTGACTTGGGTAAGAATTATGTGACTTCTTCTCATAGTCCAGAGATAGGCATTTTTTGGCTAATTGAATTATTATGTCAGCCTGGCGTGTTATTTGTCTTGTTACCTTCTGATCTGTGGTTCATGACCTACCTACTGATTACTGGACACAGTCCCCAGCGTCGATAACACAGAAAATAAATGAAACTTTATTAGATTTAACAAATCATTTAACCTAAATATTTAAAATACTTAAAAGGAAGAAGAAGGGAGTGGAAAGTGATGTTTCACTGCTGACTTCCAAGCAGTACAACAAAGTTTTAGCTCTCCATTTTTTTCACTCTTCTACTTTGCTTTCAGTCAGTTGTGGTCAAATATCAAGTCAGTAATGGCTTAGATTTTGTAATATCTCAGAAAAATATTATTCTTCTGAGCTATCAGAAGAATATGCTCTCATCAAAGCAGATGACAAAGGTAAATGTTGCAGTTTCTTTGTTGGAGCACTGCAAAATTTTGGACAAACAATAGTTATTTTTCTAAGGCTGGTCAAGTGAAAGAGTATCTTTAGTGAATTTTCCCAGATAAATCAGGAATCGGTTAACCTCTAAAGTTAATGAACACGTAGCTATAGAGCCAGGAAGTTTCTGTCTCACTTCAGCATTTTCACACATTGTTATTTATGGTAACAGGCTAAGGAAGAGTTCACCATTGGAAAAGAAATGCTTATGTAAAACACAAGCGTTGTTTTATGTTCCTGCAAAAGTCGGTCTCTTTATTAATCTTTATGTCCATGTCTCGACCTGCGTCTTCCAACCACACACACAACTTGATCTGCTCAGCCTGCTCTAAAATATCAAGAGATTACCAGACCTCTGTTTTCATGGCCAACAGAACATTAGCATGCTTATTGCTCTCACCGATTATCCTCACTATGTACGGTACATTAGCGAACTGTACGATTGGCCAACCCCCTGCCTGTGCAATCAACAGAGAGCGTGAATGAATGATCAGACATTAGCAGGTCGGGTGTGAACTGTGAAAATGGGCTCTCACACCAGTGACTGCAGGAGGCCTTGATTTACTCTAGCCTAGCCTAGCGAGGCTGCTAGCAAGGCCCGGCGCTTGTTGTTCTGTGTGGCGAGGAAATCAGCTAGCTTTGGCCTGCCTGCCCAACGTAATGCAGTGGAACACAGAGAAGTGTAGCGTGCTGAAGCCCAGTCTAGTGAAGTGCTGTGTGCAAGATCATAGTAAGACTCCTTGCTAACATATGCTTGTGTTTAATGCAGCGACCTGCTTCTGCATGGTGGGTTTACACATACCCTGCAGTGAAGGTACTGTGCATGTGTGTATGGGTGTATAATATCAGTAATCAGTGTACCTCACACAGCCAGAGTATATCTAGGCCTGGTGTGGTGAGAGGGCTGGAGACCAGCTCTCTGCTTAAACTGGGTTCAGCCAGCGTATTTGCATTTCTGCTTATGGATGTTAAAGCTGGAGACTCAAGCTTCAGACACCAACAAGCCAGCCAAGACCCCAAAGGTCCAGGTAATAGGAAGACTATGTCCTTGTGGGCTGTTTGGTATTCATGGCCTGTCTTATTTTGTTCTTTAGTACATCTTTGTGACACCTATGTGTGCATGCCTGTGCATTAATTCGTTTATGACCTTTGAGCATTGCACATGAGGGGAGAGAAGAGAGAATCCAGTTATCAGAGTTTCAGGGATGCTGTAGAAAGGGTACATACAAATCTCAGTGGAGAGAAGTGTGTATGCGTGTGTGCGTGGGTGAACCAGTGTTAGTCTGGTCACTGTGGAGAGGAAGCTATTAGAGCTGCCAGCATGAAGGCAGCCACATGTAGAGGGTCAAAAGAGTATTACAGACAGGAAAAAAAAAAGTATCAAGAAGATAGTCAAGTCCGTCTCAGCTATACTTTGTCAATGTGTAAAAATGACAAAATTAAAGTTACCCTCTGGTGTGACGCTGCTGGAATTTGATCATAATTTGCACTTTTTTGCGTTTGTCGCCTTGACATAAAACAGAGCATGTTGCAAATGTAGAAGTTTAGCAAGATTTTAAGCAACCTACTTATCATTGTTTGAATGCATGTGCATGGCTATTCAAGATATAGCAGGGTGTGTTTCGACAAGGGGGACAGACACACAGCACATTAGTCACAACAAAGTACTCCAGCCACTTTTGATCATGTACAATTTTTGCCTTTATGGAGTTTGACAGGGTTGAATGAGAGGCGAGAAAGTGTGATTCTGTGTTCCAGCCTCATGCCTGCTTGGTTTTTCCCACCTTCACACCCCACTCTAATTTCACGGCACACGATCCAAGTCGGCCCAGCATGAAGGTTTATCGTTCTACCCTTGAATCAGTGGACCAGAGCGGTCCTCAGGCTGCGGACCGAGCCTCCAGCTAACCAGCGTCGGCTCAACTTCCAGACGCCCACGTGTGCACAGATAATGTTGTTGTCGCTTATGCATGTCCCAACGGAGCCAGGGTCGTTGTTTTGCAGACCGGGTTTTAGTTCCACTCACTTGTCAGAATGCACTAAACATGAAAGCTGATGTGAGTTTTCTCTGCGACAGATTCATGTGTGAAAAGCAGAAAGTCTTTTGGTGACAACATTAGTGTGGCCATGTGAGTGATGGGCATTTTTCTCAATTTGGGTCAAACTGTTTGCATAGATTTTATGTTTTTTGTTTTTAAGCTTTTAAGCAAATTAAGTTGTTTAAAAGTAATATGAACAGATAAAGCCTGATGTTGTGATGCCCATTTGACAACTTTTCTAGATTTTACCAGTGCCGTGCAGTTCAATATGGGTGGATGCGAGACGGTAAAAGCACTCAAAATCATACACTGCTTAAATAATGACCTTTCTGTTCCTTGTCACTGAGCAGCTCAAGAACCATCGAATTCCTATCCCATCGTCATATCCACTGTTCAGGATTTCAGAAAATTTCATAAACACTTTGTTATTCCTCTAAGTCACTGGCAAATCACTAATTCATCTTTCAGATTCTTGAATCTGGGCATGCATTTGAATAATATCTTCCCAAGTTTACCCATGTGAAGATCTATGCAGCCTAAGGTCTTAAGGGGGCTATCATGTGGAGATGGTCAATGGGTGTGTGATAAGGAGGTTTTGTAATGAGTGAGCTTCAAGCCAAATAATTGCTAAGCTTTATATTAAATTCACACAGTGAGGACTTTTAGATTAGTGTCGCTTTGTTGATTTTATACCCTTACTTCTGCTGCACAGACTTGGATCTATGATAACGAGCAACATGATGCCTCGAGTGACTGGGATAAACACTGGATGCATGTTATATTAGGTGTAAACAGTTTAAACCAAATTCACCTGATTTGACCAATTACTGCAGCAATGTTTTCAGCCATGTTAGTTGTTCACTGATCATGCTCATCATAAACTCTAATTCAATTGACCTGGAGATAAACATGTGTTTATTAGGGTATAAGATGGAGAATTAGGAGGTTGCTGCACTGAGACGTTGTGATTTGTTGTAGCGTGAGGAGTTTTAGCACAACGCCTCAAAGTGATAGTGTTAAAGTACAGGAACAGCAATAATAGTAATTGTCTGGGCAATGCTTTAGTACAGGAGGAGGGGTGAGGGGAGAGGGCAGTGGAGACCCAGCTAGTGTCCCATGCTTACTTGGGTGTAATGACCCATCAATGGCGACATCTTGTTTCATCAATTTCTGCTTCTCTTCACTTGTCTGTCTGGACCAGGTCTCTTCCTTTCCTCTGCCCTTCTCCCCTTCTGCCTCCTAAAATCCATCTTCCAGTGTTTTTTTTTTTTTCTTCCCCTTTGCGTCCTGTTGCTCGATCTCTGCTTCATAGATGTAAAGGATAATTCTGTGCCATATGCTGAAAAGAACATATAGTTCCAGCAGTAGTGCATGGTGTTTCAGGAACAATTCCAGTTTTATACATTGTGAATACAGATGAACATTAACATTTGAGTAATATATTTATTGACAGGGGTAGACATTTAAAAGTACAAAAGGGAAAGTTTTCCTAAAACTGATAAAAAGACGAGACAGAAACTCGTCAGGGAGTTCCGAGGAGTCACTTATGGAGCAAGTATTGGTCCATAATCCATAATATGGAGCAAGTGCAAGTATTGGTTATGTTATATGTGTGGTGACAACCTCCTGCATTTCACATATGTCTGAAATAAGGATGCATGATGCCATTTCTTTAAAAGAAAACATCCATAACTTTTTAAAATTTCCCAAAATGTCTGCAAGGCATCTGCAAGATTTGACCAAGGTACTTTATGTCTGGCACAGGAACAAAACTGCACACCATGCAATGAACACAGTGAAGCATGGTGGTGGCAGCATTATGATCCAGGGTTACTTTTCCTCTGATGGAATTGTTTTTTTTTGTCAAGATGAAAAAAAAAAAGTCAAGATTTTGTCAAGATTTACAAACTTGGAACAAAGTTGTTCCAAGTTTGTCAGTTTTGGCCAAAAACCTTGAACTGTCTGGAAGCTAAAAGGTGGAATTTCTTCATTTTCAGCATCACAGTGAGTCCAACCCAACATCAACAAAAGATTAACTTTACCAGAAGAAAACTTGGCCAAACTAAATTGCACGTGAAAGTTTTGCGGTCACTGCAAGTTGTAGACAAACCGATAGGGGGCTGAGAACGGAAAAAGGAAACACATAAGCGAAAATGTCCCTAAGAAAATCCCCAAATAATAAATGACAACACATTTCACCCATTATTTTACTTTACTTGTCTACCGCTGATTGTTTTGTTTTTTTAGAGATAACAGTGATCATTTATCATAGATATATTTGTCTAGAGCTGAGACTTTAAAGTGATAGCTGTATGCTAAAAAGCAAAGGTGATAGCCAAGTGAACCGAACACAATATACCAGTATAAATTGCATTGTAATGGTCTTTGTCAAATGTGTGTGTGAGTGTGTGTTTTTGTGTGTGTGCATGAAGTCGCAGGGGGCCCAGCTGACGAAGCCTCTCGCTGGGACACTGGCAGGCCCACCTCGCTGCAGGCCCAGCTCTCAGCTCCACCTCTGACAGGCTTCATACTTATTGCTCAATGACATTCGATGTTTTCCTTCAGTTTGCTGTAAGATTGATTTCCCAGATATGTTTGAAATATCTCCAGAGCCCTAGAGCAGGGTGACTGGCACAGTGGCGTGGAGAAGGGAGAGAGACAGAGAGGCTGTGCAGCAGGGGAGAAAAGGGAAGACAGTTTGTTTAGGGTAAGAAAAAAGAAGGAAATGTAAAAAAAAACAACATTGCAGAATAAGTGGTATTTTTAGTTGGAAGTGAAAGATACTGGAGTTGATAACTGATTTGTACCGTCTTTGCTTTTATTGAATGGTTTGCATTATTAAACTTCAAAGGGATTTAAAAGTCAAACTCCAGAAGCAACGAGAAAAGTTATAGTGTAGTTTTTTTTCCTAATAAAATAAAGAAGAGAGTCTGTGTCAACACTTACTACTAAATATGCTTTTTATATTTATTTGGGCTCTTTATGCATTGAAGCAATGCAACCTTTATTTCTAAAGACAAACAAATTGAGTCCCTACAATAAAAGACACATTTTAACTTTAATTGGTTCTTCTCAAATGATTTGATTGAATTGTATTTGGGTTCAATATATTGATTTTAGTTTCATTATTATTCTGTGTTCCTTAGTCTCTTTCTTTGATTAGAACATCCTTGTTTCTGTTTTTACTTTAGTTCAGCTCTTTCTTAGTGATTTTAGTTTATTATGTTAATTTCTTGTGTCTAGTTATTCAAGACACAAGATACATAATGCTAGTTTACATATTTTCTTTGTGTCTACTTATTCTTAGACAATTTTAGGCAAAATTATGCCAAAAAGGTTGATTTCGGGTTGAGTTTTACCTCACTTCCTGCTGCATATCCAAAGTATACTGGAGCTTAATGCTGTGAAATGATGTCTGGTCATTCTGCTGCTGTATTTTCTGGTAGAGAGCAGAATTTATTCCTCCATCAATTACAGAAAGCCATCAAGGTCCTGAAGCAGCAAAGCAGCCCCAGACCATCCATCATGTTTGACTGTACGCATGATATTTTTTTTAAACAAATGCAGAATTAGATTAAAGTCAGATGTAATGAGATGCACACCTTTCAAAGAGTTTCACTTTCATCTCATCAGTCCACTGTAGGGATTTGGGTTTTTCTGTGTGTTTATTTTGGATCCTGTCAGTTGAGTCTATGTGTTGTCCCTCTCCCCCTTGATTGATCCCAGCTGTGTCTCGTTCCCTTGATTATCCCCTGTGTATTTATACCCACCTGTGTTTCTTGTTCTCAGTCAGGTCCTTGTCTAATCTATTTGGACTCTAGTCCAGGGGTGTCCAAAGTGAAGGACCTGCATGATTTAGTTCACTGCCTGGTGGGGGTAACAACCTTTTCAGCATGTCAGTGTTCATCTTAGGCTTTCTAACAAGTCATCATTTGATCCAGGTGCGTTAAACCAGGGAGAGAACTAAAACATGCAGGATGCTGGCCCTCGAGGACCAACTTTGGGCACCCCTGCTCTAGACTGTCTAGTTGCCTCTTGTCTGCTGTCTATTTATTACTCCTCACCAGTTGCTACCAGAGACTAGCTCTTAGCTTTTCTCCTCTTTGCTCCCTGGAATTTTGTCTGTTTTTCATCATTAAGCCATCATCTTCAACTGCCTGGGTCCTACTGCGTTTATCCTCACCTTCTTCACCCCCACCTCATGACATCCACAGAACATTGTCCCAAAAGTGGTAGGAATAATTATTCATTAAGGGAAAAACGAGACAGGCCTATTTGTAGATTTTGTCAGCAGTGGTTTTGGCTTTAGCACTCCATGGATGCCATTGCCATGAATACTCACCTCGCCTTGGAGGAGTGAGCTCTGCCGTGTTTTAGATATTTTAAGTGTTTTTTTAAATTTCCTTTATGAGGTGTCAAAACGGTCTTGTTTCTATCCCCGATGGGAAGGTTCAACACTGTCCAGTGTTTTAATAGCCTCTTGTCTGGGAGAAATCCCAGACAAGAGGAGAGAACAGAGAACAAAATTAAGTGGAACTGTGGAGGGAGGTAATGGCCTGGCTAAATTGTCATTGGCTTGTTGAAACAGTGACAGCAGGTTGTTGAAATCTTGGAGAGAATGAAAGCAAGTTTATTCTGTTCTGAAAGAAGCAGGTTTAGATAGTTCACTCCTGAAGTGACACAAGAATCATAGTACTGCTCATCTATACTTTTTTTTTTTTAATCTAAAATACCCAAACTTATCAAAGACATTGATTTTCTAACAGCCTCAAAGCGCTTTTCTAAAACTCATCTGGTTGTGCATGGACAGGTTCTCACACCGGCCTGCTCTCAAGGCAAGGTTCTTGCATTTATCCGCTAGAGACCATCAGAGTTCTTGCTGGATGCCTTTGACCATTGTGAGACCTTCAATACCCCAAATGAACCTTCACCGCTGAAGTTCTCGTTGAGCTGAAAAACTGTTGTTTTGAATATAATGCGTTGGGAATCTGCACAGCAACATTTGAAAAACATTTACGTCAATGTCACAACTTTAGCCCTTTAAATCTCTTTTTGCATGATCGAGAGAAGCCAGTCATTTGAATGGTATTTATTTCTCAGAATCAAGTTCCTGTTTCTCCTCAGAGGTGTTCATCATAATCAGATGGGTCCTCATGGTAAGATTTTCCGCCCTTTGTGAACGTGCATCCTCTGTGCACATTACACTATGTCACATCTTGTCACTGAGCATTTGATCACATTTGCTGCTTAGTGTTATTTTGAACAAGGAAGAAGTGTGTGTGTGTGGAGAAGGCATATCCAGTGTTTTAAACTCTTTAATGCAATTTAACAATCCCACATATTCTTTTCACGTTTCATTGGGGTCCTCTAGGTGTGAAATTGCAGAGGCCGGCCTAGCCTTCGTGACACAGTACAGCAGAGACACGGTCGCAGTGAAGCGCCAGATGTGGGAGGGAGAGCGAAATTAATTGCCACACATTGTTCAGTGGGTGTGTGCTCACCTCCAGTAAATTAGCCGCTCTGAGGGCGTGACTGTTTGAATAACAGGAATTAGGTATGAAGCCTCTCACTCACAGCTGAAGCCAACTTCAGGCGTTGCATTCAATTAGCTGATCTGCCCCTGAATTCACATGCTTAACTTGTCGTTTGATAGTGCGTAAAGATGGAAAACAATTTTCTGTGAACAAAACATTACATTTTCTTTTTACTTCTTTGACTTTCCACATACTTTTTAATCTATTTTATTCTCTAAACTTTCATTTCCCTCCATACTTTACTATTAGGTGGGACACTAAAAGTAAAGCGTCCCACTTTTTACTTTTCATCCACTTAATTGGAATGTTATGCTTATTCAGAGAGTTTAACTTGATTATATTTATGTTAAAATCCATGCACTTGTGAAAAGATAAAGAAAAAGAGAATATATTGGAAAGACTTATTGCGTGCATGGATTTTAATATTTCCTGTTTAGTTTTAAATTGCTGAATGACATTGAGATCACAAATAATCACATTAGACATATGGGTCACTCCCCTTTTAAGGAACTAAATCAACACTGTCACTTTTTATTTGCTTTATTATTACTTACCTTTGAAGACGTCGCTACATGAATGTATGACAGCTGTATTTTCTTAAGAGTTCCACACAATTACCTCGAGACATACAGCATCAAGATTAGTAGCACATCATAATGTTCCTCTAAAGTCTATGATTACCATCTCAGCTTCTCAAACTGACCCTAACCCGCTTTGTCAGCATCATCTGTATCACAGGAACTAGCAGTGGCATGCCCACCTCAACCGTGACCCTGGCATGGACTCCGGCATGAAGGTAGAATAGAACACCTCTTCCCCCCCACCTGCACCTCCTGTCTCTGCATTTTCCTGGGCCATATAGAGGGTGGGCAGGGGTTGAAGAAGAAGTGGTGGGTGAGGGGGGGGGGGATTGGGAGATAGTGGTGGTGGGGGGCTCTGCTTCCCCTGGGGCGGCCTGCTGGAGCGAGGTGACCCAGCTTGTCGCTCGGTGACCTGTGAGAGGGACATTATGAAGTGTGAGTGGCTGTCACCCTAACTGCTTGTGACAACACAGCCCCTGGCGCAGCTGCGCCAGCCTGCCCCAGCCAGAGACCCAGGGCCTACGGAGAAGAGGGCGGGAGAGAGGCGTGGAATAAGGTGGGGTGTCCATGTTGGGTGCAGGATGGGTAGAGCTTATTAAATCTGGACATTTAGGACTCAATGACATAAAACATATCTAAGAAAATTAGTTTTCAAAAGTGAGGACATCTGTATCTGAAGGCGTTGTTCTCGGGTTTGGTGTCTTTCACCAATTTCTCATTATTATTTGAAAGGTAGATTTTTCAGATATGATTTACAGTTTTAAAATATTTTTTTAACCATGCGCAGACCTCCCACCTGTTGTACGTAAGTTGCGGAGTTAATTTTTTAAAGGCAGTTTTACACAATTATGTAGAAATAACTAAGACCAAGGACCAAAACACTAATTTGATTTGTGAAGATAACTTAGTATTGCACTAGTATAAGTTATGAAAGTATAGTTCTTAAAGAGTTATTAAATTTAGGTGGTTTACTTACAAGAAAATTCAGTGAGTCTGAACAACTTGTATGTACAATATGCTGTACAAATAGGATTACTCAGGGTAATATTTGCAAAATGTGAAAGCACGCTAAAAATTTGTGTGAGGAAATATTTAGATGTGCTACCACCAAATCTAAAAAGCTTTCACAGAACCATTAGTGGTTTTCTGTAAATACCCTGATTTACATGTGGCTCCATTTCTTTGAGAAATGTGCAGGAAGTTATAATGCAATGTGCTTAGGATGTTATTGTCTCTTCTATGGCCATCTGCTCTTAGTTCCTTGATTAAAGACAGACAAAGTTTTTATTTAAGTTTTTATTTAAGTGGCAAACAAATCATTAGTATTCACTCAAATTAACAGGAAATTGCATGCATTGACTGCACTCCAGTTTTATATTTTTCATCATTAATTTAGCTGTGTGTAAACTGTGAACCTTGTAGCCACTAATGTTGATATAATAAGTCCTCAACTAGTTTCTGCTTTTGTTTGTGTTTAAATGGGTTCCTTAAACATTTTTTTTATTCTTCTGCTTACGTCAGTCATTGTCTCCTAACTGTGGCCATTAACATTTCCTCAAGGCTTCTGTTCCATCTTCACCTTCTGGCTGCAGGTCTTTAAAAAGTCTGCTGGATTATCGGTTTCTGCCTGCTTCTTTTCTCCATATTTTCCTTCTAATACAAGTTTAAAAACAATGTTTTAATTTAGGTCTAATGTGCATAAATAAAAACATAAATGTTTTTTGGGATGTATTGAAAATATGTGGTTTTCTCAATTTGTCTATCTGTTTGCTTGTTTTTGTTAATCTTCACATTGTCGCCACTCTTAAATAATTTTACAGAATTGGAGAACAGAGGAAAGTGCAACTTTTAATCAATTAATAGTAATTTGAACTGCAAAAACAATGAAAAATAAGTCCTTCTAAACATTGTATTGATGTGATACTCGCCTGGAGCTGCACAGTGGAAAAGTGGTTAGTACTGCTGACTTGCAGTAAGAAGGTCCTGAGTTGAATCATCACCTCAGCTTATTCTGTAAGGAGTTTGAGAATCAGAAAAAAAAAATTCTAGAAGGAATAATTGAATATTGTATTCTCTTAAGATTTATACAGATAATTTATTTCTTAGCTAATTGTGGCCCTAACTCCCAATTAGGCAAATGTTTTTTTTTGTTTTGTTTTTTCATTTATTGGTCACATATCACCTTCCTAAAAACAAATCATCCCCTTTCTATTGCCAAAAGATGATTTAGCTAAAAACATTGCTTCAAGTCAGTTAAATTCTTGTAGAAAACCTGTTTGTAAGTTACTGTACAGAGTAAAGAATGTATCCATTAAATTCCAACAGTCAGTTCGGTCCCCATTTAACTTTTCTCTCAAAGATACATCAACATCCCTTTTCTGTTTCTGAACAGAAAAGGGATGTTGATTTCACCCCCACCCCTTTCTCTTTGTCCTTCTGTCACAGCTGACCTGTGCCTTCTCTCTGCGGGGCCTCTCCTGGTAGCGCCCAGCTGGCACACTGTGAAACGGCTGGGCAGAGGCAGGAGACAGTGCCAGCTCTACTGGTGCAGAAATGGGCACACCAGGCAGACAGACCCAGAGTCAGCAGTGGCAGCATGCTATCCCCGCTGGCTGCTACATTCACAATGCACACATATGCAGGCATACATGCCACTGCAGCCCAAATGCATGCAACACCATCATCAACGAACCAATCCCAAATACGTTTGGTCTGACTGGGACCTAGTTAAGTAGAACAAAACATTTGTTTGCACACCAGACTTGCTGGTAAGCAAACAGACACGTATAGTTCCACAAAAAAATACATTTGAGGATACAATGCTCCACTATAACACAGACAGAAAAATATAATCATTGCAAACATGGAGAATCCTGAATTTAAACTCACTGATTAATCTGGCAAGAAATAAGCTTTTAAAATAAAAAAATATAAACACACTTTACAGTTCCCTGAGTAAACATGAGCTACTTCCAGTAATTAATGTCTAACTAAGCCCCTCAGAAAGCTTTACCCCGCCCCACCAAGAGACAGCTGAGTCTGGGGGTGTGTGATCAGAATTGTCAACTCCATTGATTTTCCACACTCCTCTGGAGACTTTTTTTTTTTTTTTTTTTTTTTTAAAACAAGTGAAAAGTCTAGCAACTCCTTTTATGTACTGTTGGAGACGTTTATGGCAATGATGTCCTGCAGTAGGTAGCAGTCTGCCTGTCCTGAGCTAGCAGTGAGAGCAGCAATTAGCAGCCATTATCTTTTCCCACTTCTTCAGCACTGCATCCAGTCTCATATGGTCATCCGTTCAACAGCATACCTTAAAAAGTGGCACAAAAATGTCAAAATTTACAGAGAAGCATCTTTATGCTGCTTAAATTACTGTTTAGGCAGTTTGTCAGCAAAAAAAAAGTTGATTTGTGGGTGAGTTTCACTTGCTAGGGACCTTTGGCTACCTTCACATGTGAAGGACATTTATTCAGCAGCCTTATGATCCCAATCCAAACCCGGCTTTCCTGCAATCAGACATGTACCATTGCATTAGAATATCTTGCTGCTTAACTGACATAGCTTTTAGAGTTTTTATTTAAATGGAAAGAAAGATACAAAGCACAGAGATCTACTGACATATATAGGTATGTATGTTTTATTATGACTCAAAGACTTGCAAATGGAAATTTCAAGACTGTCAGAGAAACAAAACTTGCTGTTTTGAATTGTGTTTGATTGTCTTGAGTCCTTAGCCAGACTTCCTTTTTTGTACTTGATTGCGTGTGTGTGTGTGGTTGTGTGTGTCTATTTTGACCTCTGTCACACAGTGAGACCCCCAAATGTGCTCCAGTAGCCAGCCGAGCTCGGTGAAGCGGAGCCGATATGCTCACTGGCATTTCACACACCCGAATACGTGCACGTAAACACACACGAGCAGCCATTATCCAGCTGGGGTCCTGTGTGACACACACGTACCCGCAGACATCCACTGAGATATGGAAATTGTGGTTGGGTCGGACCCGCTAATGCACACTTTACGAAGCACCTCCACGCAGCAAAAGGAGCCTCTCAGCAACATCCCCACTATCCTCACTCCATCGCCGCAGGTTTGCCCATCCTTTGCCATTCCCAGGATCTGATGCGCACTTCCGCCTTAAAAAGTTGTACACCTCTTCCTTTGATAATCAAGGAAGAACCTAATTGAGCTCACCCATGCTGAAGATGCGCTCGCCTTTTCTTTTTTATGCACACACCTTTTTTTTTTTTTGTGGAGATGGGGGCCTATACTGTTTCAGCTCATCCAACTGTGTGATTCTCCTTTCCCCTTTCCAGTCCTGCCATCATCTCACTAATGGTGTTTCTATCTCTTCTCCATAGGAGGTAAATGAAGCTTTTAAGCAGGGAGGAGGGAAGGGGGACTGCTGAAAAGATTAATTGACTTTCTGTGGAGCTTCACTTATCCTCTGCTGGCACCTTTGACTCATGAGTGTATTTGTGTTTGAATTTTATGATTATATCACAATTATTGTTGCAATTTGTGGTTGGCTTGAGGCTGTGTCAGGACACATCAAGCTGTGTCCCATCAACCACTTCAGCTACTGTGACTACCTTGGACTTTTATGCCAAAGGCTCAAATCTTAATGCCAAACTTGGTCAAAATATGAATATGTTTTTACAAATGAATAGTACAATTATGGGCAATTTGGAATAAAGTAAATCAGAAAATTGTATTTGTAGCTAAATTAAATTTATAAAATAAATGCACAACAGTCTCTGGTGAACATTATTAGATGACCGATGTCACTGTTATGGCCAACTAAGTTCCAAAACAAGAAGCTGCAAACACAAGTAAATGAAAAGTTGGAAAAGATCAGATAGAATTTGTGTTTACACAATAGTGTTTCGATGATTACGTATTTACATTAATATTATGATGTGGTTTTTATTGTTTCTTTTATAAAGTTTGAGATTCTGAGCCCAGCTGAAAATGAATTACAAGATGATTTCAATTCCTGTATCTAAGCAAACTTCAAAGTCGATCAGTATTTTGTCGTACTAATTCGCTACTTACACCAACTTCCCCAGATCTCCCACTTCATGTATGTTTTTAGGTGTTGATTTACTAGAACTCAGGAAGAAGTGTGGCGGGTTTTGTGTAAAGGTAAGGAAGAAAGGAAAAAAAGAGTTAATCACAGTGGATATCATAATTTCAGTCTTAATCAACAATACTGAAATTATGGTTTTTAAACATTTTTAATAAGAAATGTAGAGGCGTTTTAAACAGACTAAATGAGATATAAAGACAGTGTAATGCAAAGGGTGTGGAATATGCAGCACACTTAAAGGTGAAGTTAGTCACACTGTATAAGTTGGTAATGAAAAACCACGTGTCACAGTACTTAATATGCATATATACATAGGTATCAAATGTAAACCATCCTGCTTCAAACATTGACGATAAGTCCTGAAAAAACAGCCGCTAATTCATGTACCGTTAAAAATGTTCAGGTTCTGACAGCATTTCTGTACCAGGATTAGGTTTACTTGTCAGTGTTTGTCAGAAATGTCTTACTTTTTCTTGCCAAATGCCTTTTAAACATGACGTCTCAGTTATTTATTTATTTTTTTTAATGGAAAAACAAAGTGAAGGAATTTGCTCAGTGTTTACAGTTAGTGGGTGTTTAGTTACTTTAGCTCTGATAGTTTTAAAGTGACAGACGTGCAAATAAAACTCGTACATGGAGAGAAGTAAATGCGCCTCGAATGTGTACTCGATAGAGTGATGAGAAAAGTCCAAATGTGTGAATGTTCAAAGGACACCACTAAACACTCACACTGGCACAAACTCACATCTCCACACTCTCCCACCCACAGCTGCACACCCTTCTCTTGTCTTGGTGATAATCTCTTTGTCAGAAGCCGTCTGTTAGAGATTTGTCCGTCTCATTCGGTGAATGTCCGAATGGCAGGTCGTGCTGTAGTGCCACAGGGTGTCCAAGGCTGTCTGTCACTATGTGTGTGTGTGAGTGTGTGTGCTTCTAGTTTCATAGGTGGTGGACTCTCTGCTCCTGTCAGAGTCTATATGTCGCTTGTCTTCATCACTCTATTTTGTAAAGTAGGAGGAATGTTGAACACGGTGAAGAAACAGCTATATTTGCATCAGACAACTCGGTAATTTGAATTTAATAACACGTGTACTGATACTTGTTCTGTCTGCCTGCACTCATCCTTGTCTTTTCTCATCTACACGACAGCATGTTATCCACTCTGCATTTTAAATGAGATGCTTTATATACTCACTTTTTTGTCCTCATTAATACATTCATTTTAACTAATTAATTAAGTTTAAAGAACATCTACATAGATCTCTTGATGTTTTTCCCTCATTATTTGCATGTTTTAAATTATATTCCTCTTTCACAGGTGTTTACTTAAATTTTGCAGGGCCACCATAAGTGGAGGCTAAATTGACAAGACATCAGTATCAAAAACTGATATCTCAATGCATATTTTCAACAGATTGAAAATACGCGCATAAAAAAGTGGGAAGGTAAAAATTAAAACAGGTAAAAAGATTTGTGCCATTGAAAAGGTTCTGCAGATGTTTGTCTGTCATGGCATGTGGATTCTCTTGTTTGAAATCCTTGACCCCAAATGTAACTAAAGTTTTTCAGAACAGCTTGTCTGACAGTATATTTACTAATGCTGGCATGTTTTTTGTGAAGTAATTAACCAAAATTTAGAGTGCTCAAAACAATTTTATATATATATATATATATATATATATATAATCCCATAGCTAGCTAGAGTTATGTCATCCATATACTGTAACATAACTCTCCTGTCTTTTTGTTTGGAAGTGTACATTTGTCATTAGAAAGAAAAAACTACAGCACTAATAAATATCTTAAAGTAAAAAAAAAAGAACCATTATGCTTTTTAATTTAGAAAATTTCTCTCGATCACATTTTCTTGAGCTGTTTGCCAATCATCAACATACTCTGATTACACACTATCTGTGTTGTGAAATAATGTTCGTAAGTGTTTCATTATAGTATGTTCTTACTCTGGTTAGTCTACTCACAAATCAGCCAAGACTGGGTTGTGAAAAGGACTCAAACCCCAAGCTTTCTCATCAGCTGTGACTGAGACCCCAAATGCAGAGAACTTGATCTTGACAAGACATCATCCACTCAGAGGTCTATGAACTGCCTTTCACCCAAGACTCAAGTCCCTGTCCAGAAGATCTGATCTGACCGGGTGTGTCTTGAAAACATTTTTGTAAGGTAAACTTTATGGGTATTTTATCCTCATTATAATATCAGATTCTTGATATAAAAGTTCCAAAATGAGAGCATTTTTAAGTCCATTTACCTGGACATGACTAGTCAGTAGTATAACAGAATTCATTACACACAAATGTGAAATATAATTTGGATTATATTTCACGTGGGTGAGATATAATCCAAATATTAGGAAAAAATTAGCTATAATAAGAGTTCAGAAATTTCTTCAACATTAGTTTTGAAGGAAGGCAAGTGGTCCATTGCTATTACAAATAATGTTATTAGATACCTAGAAATTAAGTTAGTAGAAGATAAAATAACTGCAATGAGAATACTTACAAATATGGAAAGCCTTGTATTTAAGAGTTCACTCCCATATATTTTTCAAAGTTCTCCCTTTTTTGAGCTCTGATATAAACTCTGACCAAGATGTAATTGTCAGGTTGAGTTATTGCTTCTCAAAGCTCTTATTTCTCCTCTTTTTCGCCTTTCATCTCTCCCCTCCCGACACCTTCTCTTTGCTCTTTCTGTTGTTTGGTCTCCTCTTGTCACTCCACTGCAATCATCCTCGCAGGGGGGCTTGTCATCTGTATCTACTCATATCCTACAATCCCTTCTGCGCTGAGCACTACTGCACTTAAATGTCAGGGCTGATGAGACTGCCACACCCACCTGACACATCAGCTCAGCGCCTGCTAAAAGCTTTTATGGAGTGAGGGCCTGGTGGTTGATATAAATTAAAGAGTTTCATCTTGTTCTTTTTTTTTTTTTTTTTGGTGAGGGTGTGGGGTGTATGGCTTGAAAAAAAGACAACTTCTTCTTCGTGGAGGGTAGAGATAGAGAGTGAGGCAAACTGAGAGCATTTGCTGTGACTGGTTGCCATCTAGTGGCTCTAATAGAACTTGCTTTGAAATCAAAGCTGGAAAGAAACATTTGGCAGAATATTGAACAGGTGATATCAGCTTCCTTTACACTTAATCATTAGTATCATTAGTATCTGTAGTTTTTCTTGTTAATATTGTCTCTTTTTTTTAAACCTTTTATGAGTAGAGCTGCACTCTACCAGATAAGATGAGGGCTGTGTTACTAAAGGGGAATGATCCATAGGCAAAAGATGAACTAAAGATTAGATTTATGAACATTTCCAAATTAATTTCCTATAATAAAACACTCTTTCATTTTTCTTTCTCATATGAAGTACTCCTGATCCTGTGTTCCTGTGCTTCTGTTTTTTTTCTGGGGGCAGGGGGGTTTTGCAGCTAGTGTTGGATCTCTTGTTGCAATTAACTCTGTGTTCTCTTTCTTATTCTTTTTCAGACTACTATCTCTGTATTTCCCCCCATCTAAGTCATGTTTCCTCACACTAAGTTTGGTTCTGAGGTTTCCACCTGTAGAGATTGGTCTGTTTCTATCGTTGCCTCATGCTTGCTAAGCTTAATGGATTCCTTCAGTCAATAATTTCATGCATTTTGCTGGGCTTTCTTAAGCAGATAAATTTTCTCTGACACTTAATGATCTACTGAATGAAGTGAACTGAACTGAATGTACTATATCACAATTTATATTGACTTTAACTCTATGTTTAATTGGATCTAATAGTGACTATATTCTGCGAGGGCAGGAGTCCTTCGACTTATATGTCCCCAGTCCAACACTGAATCAAATGGGTGAATCACCTCAAGTGTGTTGAAGCAGAGACATCTAAAATTTATAGGTATTCAGGACCCTTAATGCTGTGTGTTATATTTTACAAGCAGTAGGGATGATTACTACATTTCTGTCTGTTTTAAATCAGTACAGTTAGATTTAGTTGTGAAACAAATCTTTTTACTCAAGGTTATAACATGAGAATCCTAAGCAATCCATTCTTGAGCTTAAATGGATTACAATTATTGTGTACTTGTTTTATTTATTTATTTTTTTTACATGATTTTCTTTTCTTCACATTTTAATGTTGATGTAACCCTGTAAAACATAAGTGATCTCTCAGTTTCACTGCAACAAGCTTGAATGCATCTTTAAAGCTTTTTGTCTTCAGATAAAATTGAACTAAGTCAGTATTTCTTCTGTGTGGCACTAAGAAATGAAACAGTGGACTGTCTATGTAAACGAACAGACTTTTCATTGAACTATTTTACATTGTTATTCATATACTTTATTTGGAAAAACTTTGGCCTTTTTAGCCAGTCATTTCAATGCCTGACCAGGTGTAGACAGTCTGTGCAGTCTAAAAGCAATGGGCGAACAACATCTCATTATATTTACAGTTTCCTTTGAAATGCAAACACAAAATTTACAGTCCTTCTGGCTGCATGTCGTAGTACAGCTTGGCATATATACACCCATTTTAACCTCTTCAGTATTGAATTTGCATGACAGTATGTACAACCTGATTAGCAAACAATATATACAGCTTCACCTCCAACATGGGGCATATTGCACAAAATCTATAAAGCAACTATTATACACCTAAAGTATTGCATCGGTCGCACCAAAATTTGTTAGACATGTAAAGTAATAGCTTATGCATTTGAGAACATACAGTAGGATGTACACAATATGCTACAGGTTCTTTTATGTACCATATTTGCTTTTCTTGGTTTTAGCATCTAATAGTGTTTGTGAGAAATTATAGTTTTCATTTCTGCTGGCAAAAAGTGCCACCGACGTCTGCATTTTATAAGCCTTTTTTTATGGTCTTGCTTTATGTTTTCTGCTCCTCAATAGATGCAAACAGGACTGCAGCAATAAACAGAATAAACAAACATTTAGTACAAGTGATCTTAAATATAGTGGCTCTGACAGTGTAATGGAAAAACAAACCTATTGGCAGAGGTCAAATAGAACAATGTATTCTCATATGCAGTGTTAATTTAACAATGCGTTGTTAAATTGAAGTGTTTGCAGGCAGAAGGGTTTACAGTATGACACAGCTTCTTTAACTCACCCAGTCTTATCCCTACTTTCTGCTGCCTCAGTAAAATAGATCTGGGATACATTTAACTCCAAAACATCTTAAAGAGTCAAATACCAAAATTATGGAGATATATATATATATATATATATATATATATAATATATATATATATACACATACAAACACAACTATGTATGAAGCATACATTATGAAAATAAAAGTCAGTGCAATAGTTACCTCAGAACTACTTCTCTAAGGATATTTGTTTTTTTTATATATTTTCATGCAAAACTCCCATAATAATGGAGGAAAAATATTGCTAAAATGAGTGCCACATTGAGTCAAAATAGAAGCTAAAAAAATATTAAAAGAATTGTCTTCTATGTGTTTTTTGTGACACCAAAAAGTGCTTTTCCTTTTTATTTCCCAGTCCATTCTTCTTATTTTAAGTTATGTGTAACCCAAGGCAGTTCCAGTCAAACTGGGTGTATTGCACAGTGTTTATTGCACAAAAGTATCCCCTCTTTGACAACCTCTCCTTTAGGTTTGCTTGGACTCAAATGAGTACATGTATATTGTAACTGAATGGAGGGCTTACTCCATGAAAGGGCTGTTTTTGAATTAAGTATAAAATGGCTACAAGACAGGTCAGAAAGATCCAAAGGATCTATGAAGGCATCTGCATGTTAAAATTTAATTGTCTCCACTAAAGCCACTTTATTGTGATCAAAGAGAAAAGTTCTGTATCAAGACATGCATAATAAGTGTTATGTCACAGTGTAAAATTAGTTCATTTTGATACAGTTTGGAAATTGAACTGAGAACCAAGTCAATCTTGATGCCACTTTAGTGTTAATTAGGCATAATTTTGTGCTTGTCAGAACATGAGTCTCTCTTTGACGCAGGTCTTCATTGTGACTTAAGTTCCTCTTCTGCCTTTCATTTCCAATATTAAAGTTATTCCTTTTCTTTTGGTTCCGAAGTGACACTTGAACTTCCCAGCTTCTTCATCCCTCTTCGCTGAGCCAGACTGGAGGACTGCACCGGTTCCAGGACTGGAGCAGGAGCACATCGCTTCAGAGCAGAATACGTGGCAAACAGCGCCCCCTGGCAGTACAAAAAGGACAATGCAATTAGATGATCTGTCCAACAATCCAGGAAGTGGAAAAAGTGCCATCTAGTGGATTCTGGAGTCAAATTGTTGCATGTAATGGGATATATGATGATAAGATAATAAAGAACATACATACATACAACAATAATTATAGTATTTACCTCTCAAAATCAATTTTCTTTCTTTAATTAAGGCATACATCAAATACACAGAGATGTTAAGATGGTCATGTCAGCGAACAATCTGCTGCTATTCATTTTATGAATAGAAACAAACAAAAAGCTCAGTCTGGCTTATCAGTTCAACATGTTTTTGATCTAATAAAACTGACATTTTACTAAATATTAGCCTTTTCTAATCACTTATGCAGGGGAATTAAATTTTGGTGGTTAGCTTAAAATGAGGCACAGTCACATACAGATACAGAATGACTTGCAGAAAGGGTCTGACCTTGACAGTGAGAGCATCCTGCCTGGCGAGAGGTCTGTCAGAAAGCTGCTCTTTCTCCACAATCCACGGGTGCCGAAGAACCTAAAGAGCACCGCAGTAAAACTGATAATCCATTTTCAATCCATGTTTAATAACAATTAGAATGACAACATTGAGAAAGAGCATCATAAACCAGTGGCATCACACAGTAAGTGCAGCAGACTGCTCTGATTGAAAGTAAAATAAACTTATTAAAATTGTAGTAAATAAATTACTATAATATATTTACTACAATTTTTCTACTCTTATTATTTACTCCTCTTTTTTCAGTTTTTAACAGAAAAAAAGAGTTAAGAACATAAGCTAACTACCTGTTCATTGCTGGTGAGTTTATTTTAACAAAGCATCCTACCTGTGGGGCAGTAAGACGCTGGTGAGGATCCACATGGAGCATCTTTATCACAATGTCCTGTTAAAGAGGAACGGATGACACACAGGTTATATCAGAATAATTTTACTGCATCAGTATCTTAACAAAAGAAAGACCGTCTTTTAATACATGTCAGAGAACATTAAGATGTAACCTTGGCAGCTTCAGACACCAAGTCCCAGTTCCCTCCTGTGATGACAACTTTCCCACTTCCAATCTGAGCCAGAATCTCCTCTGCGGTGTCATTAGGGCTGCTGGCAAATGGGCTGAAACTGAACAAGATTGAAAAGTCTACAGTTATTCAATAATGTGGTAAACCAGTAAAAAAAAAAAAAAAAAAAAGCAGTAAACCAGTTTTAATAGCACTTTGGGAAATGTATATATTTACAGTAGATACTATAAAGCTCTAATAGAGAACATAGAAGGTGAATGGGAAAAGGGATGAAATGAGAATCGTCCTCTTGTTGACCTTCTCTCTTATTGTCTGTACTGCTTTTGTTCCAGGGGAGGTTATTTATAGGCCTGCAGCAGTGGGATTATGGGCAAGGAATCATGACATTGCACAAGCTTAATACTGACAATAGACCAATAAATTGTATTTTTAAACGCCGACAGTAGTAGCAGTTGTTTTTAAACTTTACACTAACCCAGCTATCATTGTGTATAGGAGGATCCCCAGGCTCCAGATGTCACAGGCTGCATCGTAACCCTGTTTCCTTAAAACCTAAACACACAAAATGCACATTAGGCACTTTGTTTTCTCATACATTTGAATGTTGGGGAAATAGCAGATATTTTACAGTGTAACGGTACCTCAGGAGCCATGAATGTGGCTGTGTAACATGGAGTCATCAATAAGCCATTTTCAGCACGGAGCTGTTTGGCAAAACCAAAGTCGCATATCCTGATGGATTCTGGGAGTCCAGCCTCATCAGCGTAGCGAATGTTGCTGGGTTTCAGGTCTCGATGAACAACCTGGAACAAAGCTAATCATAAACCAGCCTGCATGCTTTTTGGTGCGCTTGGAGATACTAATATTTATCATTTGTCTGATGGTGCAATAACTTTATGGCACAAGCGCAGCACTTTCCACAATTATCAGCAAGCCTGATGAGTTGAGACGAGAGACATTTTTATATGCCAGGGAAAAAGAAAGTAAAAGTTTGTAACTCAAATATTGGAGATAGTCTGATAATACAAATAGGAAATTGAATGAGGAAAAAAAAATTGGATTTTGTAAATGTTTTAGTGTGTGATTTTGATAACACAGTGAAAGAGCAATTTATTTTTTTGCTAACCTTCACCAGTCATGCCAATAACTGTGGGTTGTACTGTATTTGCACAGTAATAATGTTTATAATTGTTTCATAACAGGCCATCTTACCCCCTGGGAGTGTAGATACTCTACAGTTTTGGTCAGTGTACAGATAATGTCTGATGCATCCCTCTCTGTGAAATTTGGCAGCCTCAGAACTTTGTCCAGGAGTTCATTTCCTCGCATTACATCAAGAACCAAGAAAACACACTGGCCGTCGTCAAAGACCTACATGTGGGGGGAAGATGACATCCGTATTTAAGATGAAAACAAAAATAAGTCAGGTTAATGTTCAGAAAATGAAAGAATGTCAAGCAGCTATGCTTGACATTTTATCTTTTCAGCATGTTTTTGTTTTTACTTACATCTCTCAAGGTAATTATATTTGGATGCTGTCCATATCGTAATAGGATTTCAATCTCCTCTGATGGATCTTTTTTGGCTCTGTCAATAATCTGATTTAATAAACACGAACACAGAGTTTGTAATAAACTGCACAAACATACAGCTATTTAATATGTTAGTGATATATTTTATTTAGTACTTCTAAAAATGCATCAAACAGATGTAAATGGATGGAATGGAAAGGCCAGTGATTTTTTAAGTGGCTTCAACATGTTTTATCGATGAACCAAGGACATTGTTGTCTGTATCAAAGCCACTTTTCAAAAAGTGATGTTTTCATAAATTACATTGCAGCAAGCAGTTTTTTAGAAAATGAAAACAGGACATTTTGAGCTAATTTTTCCTGTTTGTAGCCAAAACAAACTGTCCTCCGCATTTCTAAAGCCCAGTGGAAAGTTCATATGAACAATTTCTCCTACCTTCACTGAATACTCCACAGCAGTAATTCTGTGCAGACATTTTTTGCGGACAAAAGGTCCTGACTGTTCGACTTCTTCCTTCAGTTCATACGTATCTTTGAAAGCCACATTGCTGCGGATATGCTGTTGGAGATCATCATGTCATTTTTATTATTCATTTTATCAGATAACCTGTCAGTTAGCCTCACATATAATCATATATGTCAAATTGTGTGTAAGTATAAACTGTTTTGTCATGAGATGTTTTGCTAAATGTTGCATACTTGCGCTATGGGGTTAATGTTCACTTCTTGCCGGGAAGGAGCGACAGGAGCAACAGTAGCCTCTTGAGTTTGATTAGTGGCCACGAAGCTGAAACCACGAAACAACTGATGTGTGTTTGCACTTGGAGGAATCCCTGGAGAATCTGGAAATAGAACAAAACACAAAGATTCCCAAGTTGTGGTAAATCTATTTGTCTATTTTATCACTGTAATACGTCCAACAAGAGTTGAATCATTGTGATAATGGAATTGTTTTATTTTGAATATGTTGTCGCCTCTGCATGTTCATGCACGGGTCTGGTCTGAGTTACCTGTTGGTGTTCTGGAGGTGAACTCGGGATCAAAATGGAAAGTGTCTTCAGGTCTTCCGACAGTCGGTTTGAATGGAGGCCTCATCTCTTTCCTATAGAGCTTCTGTAGAGCCAGACAACAGCAAAGTTACATTAGCAAGTATAGTACCATCAGCTTTACTAAAGAGAGAAACATAACAATGTGAAATACTGACTGCAGCTCATTACTGTAAGTAGATGAAATTGTTTTTGAAGCATGAAAACTGCTGTTCATAGAATCAAAGAAAATAAATTATATTCCACCTTTGTGTGAAGTTGTTCATAACTGTCTCAGAGGGCACTATACCCTAAAGTATTCACACCCCTTCAACTTTTCTGTAAATTGTCCTTTTCTTTGATTTCCCTAAATAAAATCCAGGGGAACAAACTGCTTTCAAATGTAAATTTGTAAACAGAGTGTGTAATTTAATGTTTGTATGAATTCAACTGCTCTACACAGGCCTCAGACATTTCTTGGGTTACATTAGTTAACAAACAGCACTATGATGACCAAGGAGCAGAGTCAGGTTATAAAACAATGTCCAAAGCTTAGAACCTTTCACAGAGTAATATTGAATCCTCCATCTGAAAATGGAAAGAGGTACAGCTGCACACCAACCAAGACGACATCCACCAAAGCTTAGCTTGGGCAAGGATAACATTAACCAAAGAAGCAGCCAATGTGTCTTTGGTAACTCAACATAGTTACCAAAGACATAGGGGAAACATAGTGGTGGGTTTCTCCAGGGGCTGATTTTCTTCAGCAGGGTCTGAGTTGATAGATGGAGTAAACTACAGAACAATCGTCAAGAAGAACATGAACTAACTTAACAGTAACAGTAACACAGTGTCCTTAAAGTGATGCTGAAATGTAATTGGAGCAAAATAAAGTAATTTACAAAACTCTAAATATCTAATACTGCAAAAAGAGAACCCACATTTATTATCCTGGCTGTTGAAAACTGAACACTGCTATTATTGAGTATGGCCTTTAGGTGTCACTAGTGCAACGCCTGTTGAGTATGTCTGGGCTCATTGGGGTAAAAATAGATTCCTGACAGGCCACACATCCTACAAAGCTGTATTTAAAGTGGGGATGCAGCCCACTGCATTTCATATTCTTCAGGCTACAGGCTGTGTCTGCTTTATAGAATTATGGAAGTAACCGTTTAAGAAAGACTGAAAATTTGAAGACAGCTTTAATAATCACAAACAATAACAGTCTCTTATTTTGGCAAACACTGTCTGAAAATAGGAAAAACCGTGGTTCAAAGGTAGTGAGCGTAATAAAGGAGCACAGGGACGAGAAGAGAGATTCAAAAATGCTGAAAGCAGAATGTCGTGGATTCTGTAGAAAAATTCAGCATCACAATAGACAAAGCCAGATGGATAAGAAGACATGGTGGATTTCCATTTTCATGCACAAGTCAGTTAAATGATTTCAATATAGCAGGACAAAAACAAGACAAATTCAGTAATTTATTTGCTAAGGTAAGAAAACGGCTTTTAGAGGATTTTTAGACACAATTTTCAGCATACTCTTAATATCTCAGTAAGAAGTAGTTATTTGGTACCAGCTCTAATTTTAAAAGTAGATCCATTAACGTACGTCCATGACATTGTTTATCTCTTTTTTATTTTTATTTATTTTTTAATCAGAACACAATGTGTTGCTATTTTTATAATTTAACCTGCTTGATGTTAAAAGTTAGGTTCTGTTTAAGTTATTTCTTGATTCAATTATAAATCAGGACTGGGTGTGGATAGTGAAATTTAAAAGCTTAAATTAACTGTGGTTAATCACAGTTAATTCCTGATTTACCAGGGATGATTAATTGTCATATTAATTTGCGATATTAGAATTTACTTTATGTTTAAAACAGAAGAAGAAATCTGTAAGAGGACTGGTACTGATTCACAGCACTGTACCTGTACAGTTAAAAAGTGCTTTGCATTTCATGTATGCAAAATTGTAAAGCTACCCGGTGAGTTTCAGCTCTGATGTTATTCCCTAGTAGATGTAAGACTGTCTAAAGACAATCTTACCATGCCGCGTCTCCGGTTTTGATGCAGCATGGTTAATTATACTACTTGCAGAGAATCTCAGTCAGAGCAAGGAGCATTACACTGCAGAGAAAGATCCTTTTCAGGCAGCGCAGATCAAAGCAAAGGATGTCAAGGTTTCATGTTGACAGCACAAGTAATTTCCAAGACAGATCACATGGACATGAGCAAACTCTCTGAGTGCAAGGTTTTGTTGTATGAGTCACAAAAAGTTGTTGGTAGAGTTTTTACTTACTAATTTTTACTTCATTTTGACCATGTTCACACCATTTGCACATAACAGAACATCTTTGCTGTTGGCATAGATTGCAGGACATAAAAATGTGGTAAATCTAATTTACTTACATTCCAGTCAATTGATGCAAAGAAGCTGTGTCTTTTAATTTCTTCCACTCCGTCTGGTCCGGCTCCTGTCAATCACACAGATTGACAAAAAGATGTAAATGATCACGGATGTGGAGGAAAACATCCGAAATGCACAGTCTAATGCCTGTTTGCTTGACAGCTGACTAAAAAGGAACTGCAGGCTACAATCAAGTGAATACCCTCACAACCCCCACCGCCCTCAGACTCAATTAACAGAGACTGAATTGGCTATAATCAGATGAAATGTCACCTTTCGAAGCTACAGTAGGTTTATGCTTTCCTTATTTTCAGAAACTGAAACTAAATGAAAGAGGGCTTCATTTTTAGACCATAGCTCATTTTAAATAGGTTAAAACATAATCAGAACTAATGCATCACATTAGTGTTAACAGATGAATTATGTACGAAGCTTTTGAATAGCAGACCTAGACGATTGGCAGGATTCCTCTTGAAGAGTGCTCTCAATAAACTCTGCACTTCAGGGCTGAGGAACTGTGGCATTCCAAGCTTTGCCCTGAACAGACAAGACACAAACATAGACAGTTAGCATATTAACAAACAGAATCAACACAGTAACATACAGAGAATAGAGAAAATGCTAACTATTGAATTGACGAACAGGGCCTAACATCCAATTATAAGACCCCGTCAAGAAGAAAACCAACTAAATGTCAGTAAACACTGAATTATTTTAGAATAGAATGCACTTTGACCAAGGTTAATTGGAAATGATTCAATAAAAAGGTTTAAGCAGGTTTAAGAGACAGAAAATGTGGAAAGATTTTGTTCTTACTTTAAAATAAGCGCCATTGTTTCCTTCCGATCTTTTCCTTGGAATGGCAAAGATCCAGTCAACATTTCAAACTGGCAAACAGAACAAAAACTGTCAGAACATGTAACTCATCTAAAAAAATGTAGACTGCATGTGGCTTTCTGGGGGTTCTTTATTAGTGTCTTTTCTATTGTTAACTGTTAAACTGAATTTGACATTTATTTAACCCTGAAAAAGACCCGCTGTTGCTGTATGATATCAAGATCCACAGAACCAACTCCACAAAATGTTTTACTATGGATTTCCTGGAAGAATGTTTAAAGAAAAGAACCACTAGGTAAATAAGATCATAATTTTTTTTGAATATGTCCTCTTGGGTTCATCAAGCAAAGACATTCCAGAGACACTTTCACAAGAACCTGAAATAGTAGAAAAACAACAACAATTCTTTGTCTGGGGCTATTGTTCTCCTCTGGAAAAGGAGGAGAAATGGAGACTGCCAACTCCAGGTTAGATGCAAACTTCTGTCTGAAAATGGAAGAGACCTCAAAGTATTTTTCACATTTATGAGGGCATGGAAGTGGGAGATTGACAATGGAGTTTGGGGCGTAGAAATGTTATGATTCTGCGTTGTTGTGAAGAGAGAGTTCAGCCAAAAGGCAAGTCTATCAGTTTCTCTGTTGAGCTACAGTTCAGCCCTTAATTATGGTCACAAGTTATTCGTCGCTAATCAAACAGTCTGCAAACACTTTCACCCAAATTAAACACATGAATGATGGACAATATGTCTGAAAACACTTCATTGTTTTGCGTGAAAATGGTTAAAAAGTATTTGTATTAAAAGTAACTTACACAAAGTACTCCAAAAAAGTCACTTTTGCATAACATTCCACCTTTAAGGCAATTGGTCACACTTCTTTTAATTTATGGTTGAGGGGGTCACAAATACAATACATGTTTAAAATGCATTTTACTGAATTTTAATTGTGAAAACATTTGTGTTGGTCTACCAAATCCTAATAAAGTTAATTTGTGTTTATAATGTCCCAAAGCATGAAAAAGTGTGAATCCTTTTGCAACACTTTTGTAACTGAGCATTTTCACTGTAATAGGAAACTGAAATGAGGAAATCACACCAGTTCTACATTATTACTGATGCAAGTCTGTCCAACTGTATGTAAGTTGTTTGAAGTCTATTATCGTTTCACAAAAGTAACAAGTAGCACTTCAGTCTGAGATAGTGAAAGCAAACAAATACTCTCGCTATTCATATTCGTATGTTTAAATGAATAATTCTCACCATCAGGACCCCAAAGGACCACCAGTCAGCACTTTGTGTGTGTCCTCTCCTGTTTACGACCTCAGGAGCCATGTACTCAATGGTCCCACAGAAAGAGTATGCTCGTTTATCATGGTCAATGGCTTCCTTACTCAGTCCAAAGTCTGAGCGGAAACACAGATGCAAAGTAAGACAAATATGGGCAAGAAAATAAAAAAAGCATTCAAAGATTAAAGATTGTTTACAGCTGTATATTCTGACCTGTGATTTTTATGTGTCCCTCCTCATCCAGGAGAATACTGATGAAAAAGAGAAACAACACTAAGATTTAGTTAAATAAACATCTGTAGGAAATTAAGCTTTTATAGTGTATGTTACATACTTTTCAGGCTTAAGGTCTCTGTAGATTATCCCCAGACTGTGTAGATGGTCCAGGGCCAGGGCCAATTCTGCAAGGTAAAACTTCACATCCTCCTCTGTAAACATTACCTAAGCAAATAAAGAATATGTAGTAACAGTTCATTGGGGTACAAGTAAAAAAGAAATGAATTAGACGTGTTAGTAATGACCTAAAGTGGTAAGAAAAGTGAATTGCTCCAGTGCCATAAGGTTGACTTTGTAACATTTTAATACATTTTAATACATTCTCCGATAACTGTTCCTGGTTTTCAGGTTATAAAAGCTGCTTACTTGACCCAAAATGGTTTCCAACTGCTGCAAGAAATTGAAAAGATTTTGACCTCAGAAACTGAAGGTGTCATCTGAAAATACTCCCAAAATTAAACCTCAGTAATTTCAAATAGATGTTGTGTTTATTGGTATTTTTTTTCTATTTCAGGAAACTGTTTGCAAGCCCACCTCCTTGGATAGGCGAGTGAAAAGATCTCCACCTCTAAGGAAGTCCAGGATCAAATAGAGCTTTCCTTCTGTCTGAAAGGCTAAACACACACACAGATGTACAAGTTTCACAACACACATTGAGCTTGTATTATTGTATATTTATTACACTCTCTTTGATTTTGAGGATGTAATCTTAAGATATTATTGCAGGGTGCATAGTTCACTGCATGTTTGCACTGTGATAAAGTATTTAATGGATAAAAGAACATATTTTTTCTTATGAAGAGAATGAATATTAATCAGAATATTTTCTGAATTATTTTACTTATAGCATCCCTGATGAATCAAATTTCACAGCAGCCAAAATTAGAGTTTGAAAACATTTGTGAACCAGATGGAATAATCTCAGGTTTCCTGACAAATATTGTGTGCATGTACTACATAGTACATTGACATACTTCTCAGTACCCTGACATTTTGGTATTAAAATTGAATTCTACTTAATTTTGAGGATTAGGTAGATTAGTAGAAATATACACCTATCTATATGTCATATGAGTTTAATGTTTTTAAACTGAGTCGCTAAATTAGCGAAGTGTTTTAATTATTCTGATTTATTGATATGCAACTGTATGTTCCTCCTAAATGGGAGTATTTATTAAGTACTTACCACAGTGCAAAACTATGATTGACACATTTTCTTCTCACTATGCACAATATTTAGGTTTTAAATTATTTCTCTAGCAAATAAAAAAAGTAAAGCTGCAGAAGTACAATATTCAACTTACCATAGTGGAGTTTAACAATAAAAGGGTGATTAACTTCTGCCAGAATGTCTCTTTCCATCTTTGATCGGACTCGATCCCGCACTAAAAACAGGAAATTATGTCATTAATTGAATTGTAAATATCTCTAAATTCTTCAGTATTACTAAATACTTCATTGATTAATTGACATTTAATGCCACAACAATGTTGACCTATTTTCAAAATCACAAAAGCAGAATGTTAACATGAAATAATTGGGGTGTAAAAATGTTTAAAACATGGTATAGTGTCTTCTATCTATTTTGACATGCTGCAGACTTCTTTTTATAAATAATAAAGCATTTAGTAATCAAAAGGCATGTGATTTCACATAAGGTAAATTTTTCAAATGTAAAAGGTTATTGAGTTGCTCAAAGTCGTAAAAAGTTAAGAAGTAGTCAAAAATTGTTTCTGGACAGAAAACAAAAATATTACTAAATCTAATGTTGCAAAATCTTAAATGAGAAAATATGGATTACTTAAAGACAGCAAAACAAAACTGAAAACTGACAACAAAGACTGACAAATGTATTTGTTTTCTGTCAATATCATTATGCTCAAGTTGCTGACACATTCTTCCAAAGAGTTAAAAAAAATATATATATATTTTACATCAAATGAACGCTGATGCACATAATTCAATTTACAGAATGCCTCTATGATAAAAAAAAAAAAAAAATCCCTGGCGCTAAAGCAGACATTCTGCTCCAAAAGCCTAGTAAAAAGCTTCTGAATATTGAAGTACAAAATACAATGAAGGAGCTTCCATATTGCTACGGAGTTGCAAAATTATAATCAAAAACAAAATTATAATTTGCTCCTGTGCAAATTAAGACAACCTCTATACTCCAGCATCTCTCCCCTTGACAGGATGAGATTGTGATTCTTCCAGTTCCAGGGTGTGAGTAAAGAGGATTAAATCTTGTACAAAAACTCAAGATTAGCACATGACATCTGAACCTGCTTCACTCTAGTTCATGTTAATCCCAGCAGATGTTAAAAAATGTTTTTCTCAGTAAGAGTACAAACTAACCTGTTTTACACCAAATCCCTTGAATGTAGGGCATATAAATTTAGAAATCAAACAGCCATATAAATAAAATAATTTACACACAAAACCTCTTTTAATCTTGGTGTAGTAGCACCTCCATAATAGAGAGTTTTTGTAATCCAATTCATATAGTGACCTAGCCATGCAACAAACTAAATATGTAAGTTGTTATTTTAAATTATATTTGAATAAATAAACCAAGACTTAGAGTTGATGTGTCTGTAAAGCTTATATGTGTATTCACTTATTGAGTTTCATTGTATCACCTTTCAGAGTGGCTTTTTTCAGGACCTTCATGGCGTAGAGCTGTCCTCTGTCCGCCCCTCTGATCTTTCGAACCAGGAATACCTAGAAATATGTAGCACATGTTACAAGTTACCTTATGGTAGTCATACTGTTCCTAACATTTCATAAAAGATGAATATAGCAATTATTTTTAAGCACAGCTAATGTTGCGAAACATTAGCTGAACATAAAAATCAAACCTGCTGCCAGAATGTTAATTGAAATACAATCTACATTAGCCTAAAATTTGTAGGTTGCAAACTTGAAGGTCATTTGCTTCCATCGTGTTTTGCAAACAGAAATGTAAATTGCTGTCTGGGAGCTGCAACAGCTATGATTTAAACAAGGTCTGTCAAAGGACAGCAGTACACTGAGCCATGTAAGCAGGCAATCCAGGCCACACTGAGACTCGACCTCAATTGTCTGCTCGCAGCTTTGTAAACAGCATCCGCTTGCCAAGGACTGCCAGGGTTGAATGTTTGGCTAATGCAGGCCTCTAATCAAGTGAGTCTGTGTTCTTCTATTCATTTAAATAAGCCTACTGGTCTATGAAGCTGTTGTCAAGGGAGCTAATCTACAGATAATTGGAAATGGGAGGCTTATCATTAGCAGATGACTTGCTGGTGAATAAACACTCGTACAAGCACACACACACTCCAGTCAAACGTAAGATCATAACCCTTTTTATCTGAGTTGTGCATGTTTTGTGTATATTCAGTTTAATTTATTTTTAATCTTTTGACATATAAAGAGAAATAATTACACATAATCATTTTCAAAATTGTTTGACTCAGTTTCTCTAATTGTAGTTCTTTTTCAATTAAACAAAATAATTGTCCACTTTTTGTATAACACTCCAAATCTGAACATTTGACACACATTAAGCTACTTTTATTAATGACCTTCAGAATGTCTTTAAGGGATCATGATATATTAGCCCAAATCACTTTTTCTTCCTAGAATTTCAAATTTTTCCTGTTTCCAGAGATCAGTTACTATATCATGTTTTAGTACCTTTCCGTAGGATCCTTGTCCGAGCACCTTCAACAACTGGAACTGAGACGGGTCTGCTTTTTCACAGCCTTCCTTAACATGGTGGCTGATGTCAATCTCTTTAAGTACACTGTCATCCTGAGAAGAGAAATGCAGATATCATCATTTGCACTTTATTTATTCATTCAGAAGTTGTGTTTGCACAACCTGATTGACATAAACAGCTTGACAAGACAGAAAGAGAATAAACTCTGAACTAAATGGATACAAAAAAGGCCCATGTTATTAATTATTAATTTTTTTTATTATTAAAAAATATATAATTTTTCTCACAACCATCACTTTAGCTGTTTAAAGTGATGTGAAAAAGTGTTTGCCCCCTGATATATTTATTGTTTTTGCTTTTTTTCAAGATCATCAAACAAATTTCACTATTGAATAAAGATGAGTTGAGTAAATACAAAAACAGGTTTCAAATTATGATTTTATTCATTAAGGGGAGAAAACCAACCCAGCCTATATGAACAGTTAAACCTAAAACCTTGTTGCCATGGCAGCAACAGCTGACATCGATCAAGGGATTGTGATATCTGACAACGAGTCTTTAATATCAACACTGAGGAATGTTGTGCCAATCTTCTTTGCAGAAAGGTTTTAATTCATTTCCATTGGAGGGTTTTTGAGACTGAACAATGTGTTTAAGGTCTTTCTGAATTTGATTAAAGTCTAGACTTTGACTAGGCCACTCAAATTTATTCAGGTTTTTCTCAGTATTTTACAGGTGCCCTTCACAGTGAAGTAGATCATTGTCATCCAACAGAATCAAAGTCTAATTGAGCTTATGGTCAGGTACTGATGCCTGGAGGTGATTCTTATGGCAAGTTGTCCAGATCTTGATGAAGCAAAGCATCCCGAACCCTCACAGGTTTGACGTTGGTCTGTGTCTGAAATGGCATGTTGGTTTTAGGTAAGATGTGACATGACAAATCAAAAGGTTCCTCTTTTGTCCCCGAAGACCACAGAATGTTTCCCCAGAATACTTGATGTTTTTTGGCAAATATGAGACGGGCATTTCTGATTTTTCATCAGCAGGGATTCTGGTCTTGGAAATCTTCCACAGACACCATTTCACCCAGTTTCTCCTTATTATAAATCTTTAACTCTGACATTAACTGGGACAAGTGAGGCCTGCAGAGGCTTAGATGTTGTTCTGGGTTGTGTTGACCTTCTGTATTAATCGTCACTGCGCTCTTAAAATAATTTTGGTTGACCAGCCTCTCTTGGAAAGGCTCACCCATTAATCCCCTATGTTTACTTTTTTTCAGCAGTCAGAAGGGCTCTATTTAAATGATTTATTATATCTGCAGGTCGGATAAAAAAAAAAAACATGGCTGGGTCTGACATGTGAACTCGAGCTCAGCTTTCTAAAAAAATTGTTTCAATCATAGTTAATTTCTTATTTAAAATTGGGGCATTTACTTTTTTCACAAAGGGTCAGATGGGTTTAGATAGCCTATTTGACTTAATGAATGAATTAATCATTCTAAAATTACTTTTCATATTTACTTTGGTTATCTTTGTCCAATATTACAATTTGCTTGATGACATGAAACATTTAGGATTGGCAATCAAGCAAAACCAGAAGAAATCTATGAGGAGCAAATATGTTTTTCTCAGAACTGTACATTTTTTCTCTCCAAAAATGCCTAATTGTAATAAAATTAGGATGCCCAGGTCTCCATCTTTGCCTGCCAACTAGCTTACGTTGAACACAACATCAACTCTTTTCCCTGCTGGTGGTGGGCCAACTTCTAGGATGCCTTCTGTTGGCTCTTTGGGTCTCTGCCCTGTTAATCCCCAGTAGCCAAGGCTTGACTACCAGGGGCTTGGCAGCATTTTAGACATCTGTTGCTGAGAAACCAATTTTCTATTGTCATCAGAGGCTGAATAATGCGCTGCAATAAATATACTGCAGTTTACTACAGGAATAATATCCATTCTCATGTCAATTAATAACAAGAGTAATGTTTAAAACTCCAAATAAAGCAGGAAATAAAACTGTGAGATCGGTTTTTGCCAGGACATCAAACTACTCTGGTGCTATCTTTGTACTGGGTTTACTTAGGCTCTGACAGAACAAACATCATTTACTCTAATAATCTCCAGTAACCAAAATCATGCATCAAATTAGATGCAAATACAAAATACAAATAAACGCAATCAGTTAAGAAATTATTACAAATGTTCCATGTTTTTACTGTTTCAGAAGGTTTTAAGAAGTATTTCTTGCTTATTACTGACTTTTAAGAAATAGCATCTTTCCAGACTTTTGCTGAAATTTAAATATATTTTGCCAATGACAGATCATATTAATTTAAAGATAAAGCTATTTGTTCCAGACAGGATTATAAACTCAGGTAAGCACACTCATTAAAAAAAAAAATATTGTTTGCATGATAATACATTATAATAAATTACTTCTGTTGTAACTCACAAGCTTGCAACAGTAAATTTGTGAAAGTTCAATAAATTACCATAATGACTTTGTCAGGGAAGTAATAAATCTTGCATGAAATGAATTTGGTTAAACAGCTCCTTAACTTATTTTATATTTGATTGTTAAACTTAATTCGCAGTTTTAGCAGATTGTTAAAAGAGGTCAAGCTAGTGTGAGACACATTTGTGTCAAATTCATAATATCTTCTGCCAGAAAAAATAGAAAACCATGTGCAACGTGTATTCGCTGCAAAGTTTTTTAAAGGGAAACGGATGTGTTTCCAGAAAGAATATTTATGTAACCGTTAGAGAGTGTGCGATTACCCAGCAGGCATTTTGCATAGCAGCTTTAAAGCCAAACATCCAGCTCTTAGTCAATTGATTTATTGAAACTGGACAAGCACAAACAGGGAATGGATTTGATTCTGGACACTAAAAATGCTTTCAGCATGTTGTTAATGGTAATATTGCCCCAAAGCAATCTAGCATTGTTCTCTAGTTCTCAATAAAGAGATCTGTAATACACAGGTCTCTTTATAGATCTTCACTCTCATTTACTAAACTCATAAACTAAACTTCACTCTCATTTTAAAATATATTAAATCTGAGACCAAACATTCATTAGAAAAATATTTACTGAGGTAACAGTTGATAAATCCAAATAGATTTCCTTTTGGCTTCCTCGGAAATGCACAGGAAGGGTCACATACAGCTCAAAATGTAGAATGTAGATTTAAGGCAATTTTAACTATTTTATAATTGTTTATATCTCCGTTGGGATATTTTGTCAGCACAAAGAAACAAAGGCTGTTTAATGTTAGCTTGGCTTTCAGCTTGCTATTCATTCTCAACTAGCATTCATTAAGTTCGTCATGCTGTGTTTCTGTGTTACATGAAGATTTTCATCATATTAGTTTTAAGGCACGAGTCAAAGAAAAAATATATCAGATTGAACATGAAGCCTATGCAGATTTTCCCCATGCTCCAATACCATACCTCATAACAAAAACCAATAGGAAGCACCAATAACATCTCTGGCAAATAAGTTTATACGAAGGTCAATCAGTTTATGTAAGCGTACCAGATTTTGCCATAACAATTCAATACTTTGGATAGAAAGTCTGTGAGCAGCAACTACTTTGCCACAGATTCTAAACTTGCTTAATTATTCAATTCTATTTTAATATTCAAAGACGCTGTGACCTAAACCATTTCATCGTACTTGTGTGTTTGGTGTCTCCTAGGTGATGAACCTGCGTCCGCCTCAGTTATAAATCTTTGGCAGTCTCTAGCAAGTTTACTTCCAGCATTATAGCATATAGTTGCAGCATGATACCGCCACCACTATGTTGGGAGAAAGGTGTTTCAGTAGTGATGTGTAGTGTTAGTTTTCCATCACATAGTGAGAGATGACCTCTGTAAGAAAATTGTTTAACTGTACCATGTTTAGGGGTATTCAGAATAAAGAAGGAGGACAATGGTGTGCAATGCAAACCTCTGTGGCAATCTCAAGTCATTTGCAGCCTTCAACAGATTTCCATTCAGGACTCTATCTTTCCATAAACTCTGACCAAGTTCCCTTTTCTTGCTAAAAGCATTCACGCACATTTCACATGGAAACTTCAAAGTTCAATTTTGATCTCATATCATTGAACAGTTGATCACTAAAAAAAACTCAACGAAATACTTTCAGGTCGTGGTTTTAACAAGACAAAATGTAAAGTTTAATTTTCATGAATATTTGTCATTATGGACGGCAGCAACAAGACAGTCACTCAAACAATAATCAAATGGTCACTCAAGCTGACCTAGCAGCATTCACAACAGGCGGTCTTGGAGAATGTTTTACTGCATTTGCAGCTCAGGCATGTAGGCAGGTGAGCTGGACACCTCACACTGTGACCCTGCTGGTGTGTTTGGGTTATAAATAGAACTCCACTGCTGTGGCTGTCAACTGAATCAATCTGTCTAGAGCCATGTATTGACCAACCTGCCTGCCTCTGCTTTGTGTTTCCCTGTATGACAGTGTGTCCTACACCCAGCCTCACACACCCTCTCTCTGCCAAAGCACATCTCCTGTGGGCCTCAGGCTTTGGTTGTTGGCAGACAGAGAGAAGGGCAAAAACTAGCACTACTTTCTGAATAATTCTGCAACGCTTTTCACACCAGTGAGCTGTGAGTCAGCTGTCTGTGTTTATGTTTTGGGAAATTGCCTGTCCGGCTTCACACATCAGCACACACACCCAACACAAATGCACAGATCCCAATAGTGATGCAGCTGCTTTCACACGTGCATGCCTCTCGTGTCTGATCAGACGTTAAAAAAAAAAAAAACGCCCAGCTGACAAAGCGACTAACCTCCAGCTGACAGAACCCGGCGCTGTTCTTGTTCCGCGCTGCTTTGTTCTTCAGGTAGATGGAAAACCATCTCCGCACTGTAAATTTACGCGTGCTTGTATCCATGGCAACGATCAGACCGGCGCATCTATCCCATAATGATGAACATCTCCGTGTCGGAGGAGGGGGGCTCCCCAAGATAGACGCGCAGTAACACACGGCTCTTCTTTTTGGCTCCCTATTTGTCCCGCAGTTTCCCTGTTGGCGCATCCTCAATGCAGCGGTCGCTCTGTGGCGCCTCCATCCTCTGCGCTCTCCGCTGGTGGATCTCAGCTTCGGCGGGAACCCAGCGACTGAAAGCGAGTTGTAAGAGAGCTGTTAATCCACGCAGCGGATTGATGACTGCTGCTTGGTTTAGGATTGCCCTGTGTGTTTTGCAGCAGGCTCGCTGCGTAAAAGGGTGCAGGGGTAGAGGTCACAAATAAATCCGTTCCGCTGAATCAGGAGTGCGTGCAGCTCCCTTTTCACATCTCTACCTGTGCATGTTTGTGTTCATCTTCCGCTCTCCTCTATATATATCTCTCTCCTACCCTCTGCGAAACAAGGGATTGTCACCAGTCACATTGTGCGCCACAGGGAAGCTCATCGACCCCTCCCCATTTGTCTCCCTCCCTTTCACCTCCTGTCTTTCCCAACAGCACACAGCAACAGCTGGTGAGGTCACATGGTGCAAACCTGCAACCTGTCCCTGGCTGCCTTTTCTCCTTCGCAGCATCCGCACTCACAGATTTAGAAAGCGTATTTTTATAACGAGACAGCAACATGCAAAAATACCACGGCGTTAGAATTCAACACAAAATGTCGAGTGCAGCAGCCAATAATGATGACACAAATGAGGCCAGCAGTCACAAGGGAAACAGCATGATCTGTTCTGATCACTAAGCATGTGTGCCTTTGTGTTGGAATTTGAATCTGTCACATCAGCAGCTTTTGCAGGGCTGCAGTGTTACATAACCTCAGAAAGAAGCAGTGATACATGGAAGTGAGACCACGTTGATGGAAGCTGGGGGTAAATGAGGACAGCTTCTGGGGTTAACTGTCTGCAGCTGACCTAGGGTTAAATTTCTCTAAAGTTCACCTCAAACACTCGGACAGGGCTGCAAACACTTTAAAGCCCAGGACACAGAAGTCACAGCGTGGTTTTCACATGTCTGGCTGAATCTGGGTCACGCTTTGGTCACATCAGGTACAAGGATTTTTGGGGCATTTTAGGACTATTGGAAAATGTAATCAAATGTGTTCAGTCAATCTGCTGTGCTCTGCTGTGGGCGGAGATTCAGGATTATGGACTGATGTCTTTGTCCTAGCGGGATTAAGGCTCTGTAAGGAGATCACAACATTAATATTTATACCCCACAGCCAGACTGTGAGATAGACAGCCTCAAATATACCCGTGTATCTATGCTGGATCACACTGCTAAAATAAAAAATTGTTAACACTCTGTCACAGAATTTTGTAAAATTGTCTGCAGTGTTTTCCCAGCTAATTGTATTTATAAATTCCTATTTTTCTGCATTTAAAAAACATTGTATAAAACAAAAGAGTTGATGACACCAGTGAGATTCAAAAGGATAGATTTATTCATATTAAAAGTAAGAACTTACAGCATTGTGCAGTTAATAATTTTAGGACATTTGACATCAGAAAATGTTATTTAACATCAAGCAATCAGTTTGCTACACATAAACATAACCTGAGAGAAAAGATAATTAAAAATAATCACTCTTCATGAATAAATCACAGGCGGTCCATGTTTATTTAACCCTCTTGAGTATCATTTCATATACTTGGCAAAAATTCAAAAGGCAGAACAATCATCAGAAAGGTCAAATAAATGACAAAGAAGTTACAAAGTAAGGCATTTTAAAGTAAAGGCCATTTCCATCCCCCTAGATCTAGACAATACCAGTTAACAAAATAAGAAAAAATACACAACAGAATTTGAATGGGATGCGTTTTAGCAACAACAAATCACAAAGCTTTTTTTTTTGGTTTTACTGGATGTAGGAGTTCAAAACAAGGGATCATAAAATTCTCACTGACAGAATGGCAAAGTAAACAGGATTGTCTGTTACAGTGCAAAACAAGTGTGATCCTCTTTGCCAGACTTGAACTACTTTGTGCCATTTGGTGATAATCAATCAGGGCAAGCAAAAATCTCATGTGGAGTACATCCAGGCTCTAAGCTTGGGCTATTTTTCTTCAACATCTATATGATCCCATTAGCTCAGACGACAGAGTATTATATTTCCCTCAGTATTCAGCAATATAAAGTTGCTGGTAACACGCACTTTATATTTTTGAGTCCTTATCAGAAATTATCAGTGTGTTCATGAGTTCAGACCTGAATTCTCATAAACAAATAAAGTCTATCATCAAGTAAAGCTCATAAATCCTTAAAAAACATTTTCAGTATAAGGGGTTTCCTGTGAAAATAGGACACAAAAACTGACTGGACTAAACTGAACATTTTAGTTTCCATGAGTGTTTTTTTTTTTTTTTTGCTGTATATGCAAACAGCATTGTGGTTCAAGCCAACTTGAATTCAAGCATTCCTCAAAATGTGCAATTAATTATATTTGTAAACCTGACAGAAACTCAAAATTGAAAAAAATTAAATGTGAATACTAAACAGGGTGAAATGGTTTGTTTATTAGTCTACATGCTAAATTATGATCCATTTACAAAGAACTAACTATTTTTGTCCATAAAAAGGTAAAAGAAGAGTTTTAGTGAGCTATAGCTCCCCAGTTTGAACATGTTTGCATTTAAGAAGCAGGTGGGTAATAAACTGGTATGTCAGGAGAACACACACTGAGGTCAGATGATTTGTTTTTGTCCCACTGTCCTCTTGACAGAGTATTAGCGGCAAAATGTTTCTCACAGTCTTGCAGAGTGAAGTCAACATCAAAACAGATCTCAATCTGTCCCAAAGTCTGGGCCTCAGAGTTCTGCCAACAAACAAACAAAAAGAAAAATACAGTAAACATAATTATTGTCTAACAGAAGTTCCATAAACTTTACAAGCAGGAAAATACAAATATGTTGAATTGTTTAAAGAAAAAAAGCTATTTATACCGTTGATGGATGCACACATTGGATCTTAGGTTTCACGCCATAGAAATTTTCCATCGCTTGCTCAATATCTGAAAACTGTAAAAGTCGCAAAAAATATTTCTGTTATGACAGGATGGAGTTTTATAAACTGCTTTTCATAAATCCAGTGCAATAGATAAACTTACATTGTAATATTCGTCAGAGGGGATAATGTTAGCCTTCTGCAGCATGCTGCAATAAAACATTACAGATCTTCACTTAAACTGATGTTGGGTTTTACCAAAAAAACATAAAATAAGTGAAACACCAGACAACAAACATGGAGAGTAAACATAATTCTTATAAATCACCACAGTGCAAAGATCTAGACACAGAAATGTTCAAAATGACAAAGCCTGCATTTGAGGCAGGTATGTCCATGCAGGTGTGCGTGAAAAAATGTGTAACTAACGTTACCTGTTCAAATCCACCTTCTGATATAATTCCAGTGCCTTGCTGAAATACTTGTGTTCACTATTCAGCGAAGCAGCTTCTGCTGCACATGTTCCATGTTTAGACCACTCGTACTTCCTGTTACAAAAGGAAATTAATTTAACTGATAAACCAAAAACTAAAACATGCAGATGAACTGAGAGTTAATACTATAACATTTTACCAGACGACATGATCTATTTTTCTTCAGTTTTGACAATAATATGGACATTTTAAGAACAAAACACATTTCTTATCAATTTGGTTTCATCCCATAAAACTAAATCTAATTCACAATTCCAGATTGCAGTAAATACAAAGATGAAGCAAACTGCTGTGGATCAACAAAACGGTTTTACAAGATTTTAAGAAGTGTCTCCCCATCATACTTTTTAAGCAATCGAAAATGTGCAAAACTAATAATCTTGTTACATAAACAAAATCTTCCTTTTACAAATACTAGACTCCAAAAATATGTCTCGTAAAAAATCCATGGAAAAAGTAAAAGCTTGTTCTCACTTCCTGATGATCAGGAACTGAAATTTCATTTATTCCGCCTGTCTCTGACATCTCCATTGCAGTCAGTGTTTCGGTTTTTAGTTGTTGTTTTTTTTTTTGTTGTTCCGCAACTACAAGAACCCACCACCCCTCTCTCTGGCTTCCTTTTTGTTTTAATGGCGGTTGTCAAACGACTATAAGAAGCAGTAGCACATAGCAGCTCGCACTGTACAAGTCGGGCTCAGTTAAATTACGTCATCATTTGATATATACATTTTTCCACCGGTGTCAAAAAATTCACCAGTATTACCATAAATGAGACGATATGGAAAACCACTGCCAATAACCCAGTTTTACTAACGTAAAAGCAATAATATTATATATAAAAGCAATATTAAATGAACACAACATCAAGAACCTAGGGTTTGATTTAAAATCAACAACTGAAAGGATCTAGATGTTAACAAATGCAGTGAAATGTTCCCTTTTATTATTTTTGAATTACTTCTAAGAGTAATAATATAATAGTAGTAATAAAAATAATAAATGTGTTAAATTAGCATAACGATAGTTTTACAGGTTATAACCAAAACTAAGCTCCAAAAAACAACTACTTCATTAAAAACATGCTGACTTAAAGGATGAGACATACCAGAAGTTAAAAGTAGAAGGGTGAAGCAGGTCTGGCCAAACCTTCTTCATGTCTGGGATCAAATCCTGAGAAAAAACACAACAAACAAAAGATTTACTTTATACATTAAAACAAGGTTCATGCTGAGTTGCAAAGGGAGTGAAATATTAATTTATTCACCTTTTTGAAATGGCCTCAGTATTACACAACCAATATCTTAATATTCAAAGGAAATATTTTATTCCCGGGTTAGCTTAGTTCTGTACATCTGTAGTGTTATAAAGGTTGACCAGAGAAGTGCTATACCTCTATTTCAGTAGGGTTGAAATGCCAGGAAGAATTACAGAATTCCCCTTTATTAGGCCTGAAACACAGAGAGATTACAGTGAAAAATTACATGCAAATTTAGCAAAATGAAGACATATTTGTCAAGTGTTTCCTTTTGATGACAATTGAATCTGTCAATCTAAATCTATGACAGTTCTATTCAAAAACATAAACCTTTACATCCCTATTGCTTACATGAAATGTTTCAAACTAGGGACCTTTGTTAGAGTGGAAAACACAGGCTGTATGATTGTTTACATCTCATCTCCCAAAGGTAAAAGGACTTGTCAAGAACACATGAAGCTGATATCTAAGACTAAAATCCAGACTCTTACCACAGTCCATGTAGCGTCCAGTAACTAATGTTGAGATGGCAATGCTCCGTCTGAAATGTGATAAACAAATATTAATATTTAATGTATTTTTTTTACATTAAATAAAATAGCTCTTACTCCAGTAAGAGCTAAATCATTGTACCGTATATGTAACTAATGACTTTCACTGAATCAAGAATAAGAAATTAAACTGGATTACACTTATTCCTGTGAGATGTATATTTATCAACAAATGTTATCCTGTGTACTGCAGCAACATAAATCTCTGCAAAGCCCAGCTAAACAGCACTAAACACCCTTCCACTTCAACTCAAAAGCACAATCTAAAACTGATCAAGATTCACACCAAGTACACCGCTGCTGACATATCAAATTTACTTAGAATTGTGTCTGATTTTATCACTAGACACAATCACAACATAATATAAAACCTAACTGCACAATAAGCAGAAAAAAGTGCTGCCAACAAGCCTAAAAACGAGATGTGCAAATCATGCTGTAACTTGAATGTGAACGATGTTAAGCCACACTGCTGACAAGTAGTCTTGTGATTTTGAATCACGTGGTGTTATAAGAAAAACACCTGGATTAGATTTCCCCAAACGGATCAGTGAGCACCACTGTTTAACACGACGATGCCCAAGACTCACTTGAATACAGCATTAATTCTACACATGACTTTAGTTTATTGATCATACTCCTCTTTAAGCGTCAGTGGATGAAAATCCTCTTCAAACTAAAAAATGGCTGAGATGAATCCTAGATTCAAAGGTCAGCATCCAAGCAACATAAACACAATATTTATTTTACTGTAGTCAGAGATATTGAACATGCAATGCAGAATTATGATACATTGAAAATTAAGTATTGTTGATAACGCCATTAATATCTCGCACACTGGAGTTTTGGTCTGTCTAAACATATTTTTCTGCTCCTCCAAATCACTTAGTGGTGTCAAAATCGAAATGAATCATGTTTGTCTGATAAGCTGTCTTAAGATGACATTTGTTGTAAATAGTTGAAATTTACAGCAGATACACACCCAAATCAAAACTAAAATGTTTTAATTTTATATTATTTCTCTTTTTAGTGAGAGTAAATCTTGCATTTGACACACATTTTTTCTAAAGTTATAAAGAAGCACATCTTGTTGACAAATAAGAAAAAAAATGCTGTACATAGTCAATAAATTAAAAAAAATTACTGAATGTGCGTATGATTCTATATTTAAATGATGGGTGCTAATAAAGTAAATCAATAGATAAAGACAGACAGGAACTCACAGAACAGAAGGTTTTGGGCCACTGCTGTGTCAGGATCAGTTTGGTCCATAAATTGCTGAAATACAGACATTTTTAAGCTTCTTTCCAATATTACTTAGTTCAAATGATCACAGCACACATTTATTGAGAAACAGTTACTGCATATGTGAACAGAAAGCAACCAAAATAGTGACAGATGAGCACAATTAATCATTTCTTATATGTTTGTTCTTACATTGGTGAAGTAATGACAGCAGAGGACAAGGCTGCTGCCAGGCAGACCAGAAGAAGGAAGTGGAGTCTCATGGCTGACCTAAAACAAAATGGAAATTAAACTCAAAACATATCTGAGTTTGTTTTAAAACCACACCAACACAAAAAGTTATGAACTTTTCAAACATACTCTATGTATTCTCTTAAGGCATAACTTTGAGTCTCATAAGACAATTTCCTTAGAACAAACTGTTTCCTTATATACACATATAACACAAATCATAGTTGAAAGGTCAGAGCATAGCTGGAATACAGTTATAAACAGGAACTTAACCCATCTTGTTTACGTAAGTGGGATTTCAGCTCAGTTCCCATTTTCTGGCATGACCGTTTTTTTGTTGTTTTTTTTTTACAAAGATTGAACACAAATATAGCAAACGTTAGAATTACGTAATGATCTTGTGTTCAGATTTTCTAACTTAAAATCTCAAAAAGATAAAACCATGTACACTCTAACACACATAAATATTTCAAGGTTATTTAATAATACCCAGAGACTGCATGGCTTCAACATCTCCAAATGCTTGTATGAGGTTACCTCTAACAGGAAGGTAAATGCATTTCTTAAGGTAACCCTAAACTACATTTCAGTATGACAGCCAAACAGAGTTGGTACGTGGAAGGAGGTGAGAGACATAATCAGGATAAAAGATGATAACAACGCAGCCTAATTTATTTGTTTATTTCACAAATTTAAGTGTACAAACTGCATAAAAACATGACTTTCAAAAGGTTTCATGAACAGAAAAGCATATTGTGATTCAATTGAGATGCATCACTAATTGGAAACAGTCATGTAAAATTAGGATAAATGATAATATGTGTAGTGAGGAAGCTGGACCAGTGTGACAAAAATATTTATATTATTATGAGAGCACAACTTAAGTTACATGGCATTCAATGATAAATACTTTAAATCTCAAATGTTCAAGTCGGACTTGTTTTAACACTAATGTTTCTTGCCAGGAACACTAATTAAATACAAATCTAATAGCTAAAGCAAGACTTTTCAACACTGTAAAACTGCATAAACAATGACTGTGCATTAAACTGTCTGTGGGATTTTTGTAAAAATGTTTCGACCAGCCTGACGCAATGAGCACAAGGGCCGTAAAGAAATATTATCTAAACGCATATTTAATCCAGACTAACTCAAAAACAACAGAACGATCTCTTAATCATTATAAAAGGAAGTACCTCAATAGTACGGAACAAAATGCTGAAATCTAAAGCGCTTATTTTATAAGAGAAAAAATATTTTTGATAAACTTCACTCACCTTGTTGCAAATATGTAACATCAAACAGTATAACTAATGAATGAGCTCTTCCTTCTTGATATCTCGGTTTAACTAGGTCCGGTTTTATATAGTTCTTGTTTTGTTTACGTCGAACAGCACTGAACTACCGGCTTTGTTGGCTCAGCCAATCGTAAGCATCGTGTCGTAACGACATCTTGCGTCATTACGTCATTACGTCTCAGGCCGATGCTCGGGCTGCTTGGTTTAGTACAAACCGTGTCCCATTTGCTCGTCTGAACAGCGCCTACCAACGACGTTTTCAATCCAATGAATAAAAAACAGTTATTTACGGAATATTTGTTTAAATAACAATTTTACCATAATAAACATGGATGAATATGTGCACGTATGGCAGATGTGACTGTCACACGATGCCAAAATACCAAAAATACCAACTGAGCAAATTTATTAAGTGAAGTTGAAAACAAGCTATGTTACCCACTAAATATATATATATAGATATATATATACATATATTCATTTTTTTAAAATGGGAACATTTATTTGGGTGAAAATAGAATAAAATTAAATATTAAATGGCTTTTGATATTTCATAATGATTGTAGAGGGCACATAATCTTGCAAACCCCTTTCAAGTAAGTCCAACTTTAGTGGACTTGTTAGTGTGTAACACAACAGCTAACAAGTGTTTTATTTTTGCTGCCCTATATTTTAAATAGCAAAATTAGATGTCATGGGTAAGACCATTTAAATTTGTAAAATAAAATCAAAAGTCCATCTGTATTTTAACGTTCCTGTAATTTTATTTATTTATTTTTTTCACTGGAAATGTCAATACTTTGCTATAATTGTAAACTCTGGCCTGTTATTAGCTATATTGGTTTCCTGTTGGGCACTCCTCCATTTGTCTACGTCATTCAGACATCACACACTCTTTCTACAGCTGCCAAATGTTATCCCATGTTGTCCCCTCACATGATTTTGTCTCAGACGTGCAATCTGTTTAACAGCTCCTTCTCGATGTCAGGAATAGTCAGGTTGTAACTGTAGCTAGTTTTTATAAATAGACCGTGACCAAAGATCAGCATGCGACGCAGCTTCTCAAGATGTTCTTTAATGCAGATGGAGAAAATTCTAAGCGCAAGAGCTTGATGCAGTGTGATTCAAAGCTCCACATTAAAGAGATGTCAACATAAATTTGAATAATTTGAAAATGTTTTATATTAGTTTCCCATAAAATGGTGAAATTGTATGCTTTATCTAATGTAACTGTTATGCTTGGTAGCCCAACTTGAATCACATTACACCTTGAATAACATTATTGCAGAAATAAAAATGAATAATTTCTGCTAATCAAATAGCTTACTGATTGTAGTGGCTATGTCTCGAAGGATACTAGTTATATATAGGTAGTTCTCTCTCCTTATAAGGCTTCGGGGAGAGGCTGGTGGGGGGCAACTGGAGTCGGGTGGTGGTTCTCTTGGCCTCTTACAGGACTTGGTTTAGGCTGACTCCCTGTGGATTCACGCTGATAACCGAAGTCGCTGAAAAGAAAATCTTAAGTGGTAAGAAAAACATTTTTAAACTATGCTTCAGTTCTTACCTCTTCTATATTGTTAGCTTTATAACCCATCTTCATTTCAAATCCATTAGCAGCAGGTGGGATCAGTGAGGTGGGACTAAAGAGAGCACAGCCAAAAGATGTTTCATGATCCTTTACTGCTGCTAATGATACTTCAAAGTGATGAATGAAAGAATATGGGTTTTATAAGTGGAATAAATGAGCAATGGAGGACACTCTGTCTTTCATTTATCGGACAGACGGTATATTTGGTCATCGGAGATGTGCAGAACGTCTATGCATTTATTGTTGGTACCCATATAAGTTAGTTCATCAGATTTTGCAGTGGAATTGCATCATGTTGCTTTGTATGGTTATGGCTGAGAGTACTGGAGGTTTACAGTTACAGATGGTATTTTTTGGTTGTTACAATACAGGCTGGACTTACAGAGGTGCAGAATTTCTGGAACAAGAGAGTATCTTGTAAAGAAAACTTAATTTTCATGCTTCCCTTACCTTCAGGCACAGAAATTGTTGCTCGCCTAAAATCTGCTATGTAAAGCAAACAGCTTTTATTTGCACACAAGGAATTAATCATGTTTACCTGGATTTTAGTGGTGCCGCTTCAAATTGCTGCTGGAAAGGATGGTCTGAATGTACTGCTGTGAATAAATTTATTTTGGGAATTTGCTGAGTCTCCTACTGTCACCAAATATTTTTACCAGTCTTGGTTCTGACCTTTTTGTCTGGAATTCAAAAAGCATGTGTATAAATCCATTTTAACAGAAACTATTTTTTGAACCTGTGTTTAAAGTTACAGACAAACAGCTTGGGAATGATATGGTAACATTGTATGCTTCACTGGCAGGTTTGAGGGATTAGCAGTAAGCTGAATTTGGGTTTATTGATATGAGAGATGACACTGAAGCTGCAAAGTGCATCCCAAAGGTATGGGAACAGGGTTATGGTGCAACACGTTTAATTCCCCATTAGCCTAAGGTTAAGGAACAGGGAAGGAATCGCTTCAAATTTTCTCTGAATTTCTCTCTGGTCAGTAAGGGGATGTGAACCAAACATGAAGTGAACTGATGCTTCTGTTTTGATGGTTGTACTAAAATAAATGTTCTCAAACAAATTTAAAAACAAGTACAATTTGTTTGGAAGGCTAGTGTTGACTTATTTTACTGGTCAATAGAAACATTATTTTTCACATCACATGCATGATTTATAACGTATGGCAACATTAATCTCTTTCCAATTTTCAGCTTCATTAAATAATTATTAGGATTCCGAACAGAAGAGTAAATGTAGTATCATTGGAAGAACTAAAATTAAAGCTATATTTGATGAGAAAATTTGGTGCACCATATTGTCTACCAGTGGTTCAAGGTCACGCCTTTTGTTTATGGTATCTCTTTACACGTGTCTTTTATTGCCTGTCTCTAAATCCTAGTGTCACTTCTAACAGTAACCAAGAAGCTGATAGTGTTTCTGAGTGTGTGTGTTGAGATGTGCTGGATTGTTTCAAAGTCCATGTGTTCAAATTCTTCAAAGGCTTTTCTATTTGTAGAAGGATAATAAATAATTTGGTATGTGTATAAATGATAAGCTTTGCCGACACTGTGAACTGTTTGCCATTCAGCTGTTGCTGGCTTGTTTTTTTTACCCTTTTCCGTAAGAAAGCGAAATGCCTCCTCATAATTGATAATTCCTTTGAAATTTTAGTTTAAAAAAATAGCGAAAAATAGTCATACAGTAAAAAAACGATCCAATTATTATACAGGTGGAAAATCATAATTTTAGTCCCTGACAAGTTTCAATCTTCACAATTTTGGGCTATTTCTATCAAATTCAGGTAAATATGATTTTAGAGAAAGCAACAATCAACTTAACTATGTTTGAGTCATAAAACCCTTGGAACTTACTAATTTATTTTTTCAAATAAATGAGTAATTATTTGAAAAACTTAAGCAATCATACTGGATCATGCTGTCATAATCTTACACATTTTCTTGAGGGACCATTTTGATTTCCAGTTTGTTGTCTTGGTGTTTGAAAGTGCACCACTGCTCTTTGAGTGGATGAGTACAGTCACTTCAACATATTTAAAAGAGATTTACATGGATGGTTTGAGGGCTCGACATGACTTGCCATTGAAAATCTTAAAAAAGCAGCTAGCCAGTTGAATTTGGGGAAATTTCCTTTGGAAAAATCATAATGACTCAAATAAAAAAAATTCTAAGCATGCTCTCCCTATTTGTTTTTCTTGAATTTGTACTTTATGTAATAACACCTTTTATTGTCTTATATTATACAACCTCATCCAACTATGAAAGTTCATAGCTGCATCTGTGAAGTGGTCTCATTATGCCAAACCCCATTTGTTGTACTTTGTTTTGATCTCTCTCTACATTTCATTACTCACCTAACAGGTCAGTGTCTACAGTGCCACCATGTCAGCACGTCTGAAACGAATATATGACCACCAATACCACCACAAAGAGAGCCAATATGTGGTCAAAGAATACAGCAGGTACAGCTGACACATGCTAACAATCATGAACCGGTCTTACTATATCTATCCTGCTTTCTAATCTGAGTATTACTATAAGTAAAGCCGCATCTTTTTGACTTTACTTTAACATAACGTACTGATTCAGTTATATTTGATGTTATCTTGCTAAATATAATAACATGAACTTCAGATTGACAATTGGCAAGTTGATTTGAGTTTCAACAACTTTTTCTGTTGAAAGTATAGTTCTCATATTTCTAAGTAACCACTGTCTTTAATAAGGTATTTTTTGATGTAACTCCATTCCTTTTTATGCATATTTCGACCTATGCTGTAGAACAAAGGTCAAATAAGGCAAAAATTGGCTCCATAGACAAATAGAAAGACAGAAAAAAATATATATTTTAACAACACATTATTTTTCAATTTAAATATTTTATGACATCAGATTTTTACACCCTATTCACATAAACACAGAATTAACTGTCCATGAACCACAAAACACACAGCATTGTTAAAACACTGAGAGAAAAACTGAGTTAGAAAGACTATTCAGGCATTAAATCAGTCAAATAATCAGTCACTAATTTGCTGAATCAAGTCTTCTGAGAAAATTGGCCAGGGGTAAATAGTTTATGTTTCAGAAATGATTGTATTAGTGCAAAGGTTTGTAAACTTCAGAAACATTTACCCAAAGCTGAAGAATCAATGCTTCCGAGTTTTTGTTTTTGTTTTTGTTTTTAATAGAAGTACTCTGTATATGTAAAAGAAGTAGAAGAATGAAGGATTATTCTGCACTATTGAGACCCTTTTGAAGCTTTTAATATTTTTTTGGTTTTGACTAATATTATTGCAAACAGACTTGTTGTGAATGTCCACCATCTCCAGTGTCCTGAAAAGAATCCATTGATTTTAAAAATAGTATTGTGATAAAATCAGTGTCATTTTAAATGAATCTTAGTAACACTTATGTGTTGTTTATGTTCAGCTCCAAGGCCTCTGAAGAAAGATATGAGTACAAAACACAGGCTCGCATTCAGGAAGTGGTAAGATTTACTGAAACAATTTCATTTCCCCTTAAACAGTAAATTAGCTGATAAACTGCTTCATGCTCTTATTAACATGCTGTAATTTTATAAATGTCAGTGCATCATAGTCAGGACACAGATACAATGAGAGCAAGACAAGGAGGTGTGTATTCCTTACCTGTGTATTCATAAGCATGTTTTCTGTTTAGGTAAAAACAAAGTTGGGAGAAAAATATGTGCGCGAAGAGCCTATGATCAGGGGACCGCAGTTCCTCGTCAGACTCAGATCCCATACTGTGTTTGAAAACACGCCGATCAAACTCTTCTGTACTGTTGAAGGCTTCCCCATGCCAGTTGTGAAATGGTAATAAGTTAATTTGTTTGTTTTAAGCAATGTAATATCACTATAATCCTTTATAAATCAATTTGGAAAAACACAACAAAAACATACTTCAAGGTATTAATCTATAAACATGCACAGGCCTCACTGTAGCTAGGTATATTTTTCTCCACTGAAGGTATAAAGATGGTGTGATCTTGGACTTGTCCTCTGGAAAGTATCTGGTTGAAGCCAGAGGTGGAAGCCACTCTCTGTTGATCCCAAGGTATAGTAAGTTCAACAAAATAGTTGTCTGTCTATTTGGTCATTAGTTTTTTCTCTCATGAAATTTTATTTTCCAAGGTTGTCCTGATGATTTCTATTATTGCCTTATGTCTTTGATGACTGCATAAGCTCATTTCATCTGAGTTTCCAAACATTTTTCTTCTGAACCTAATTTCCTGAAGCCTTGAAATCTACCACTATGTGAGAATGTAATCACCCCACTTGATAAATCATTAATGAACTAGGATTAACCACATTTTATTTTCTGAGCGATATAAACAAGCTACATCCATACCTCATCTCTGCCACACAAATATATTCAAGAAATTATTTTTTATATAACATGTTTAGCAGCATGAAGTAGACAATGAACATGCCAAAAAGCTTATGCCCATGTAAATAAATCCAAGAGCAGACGAAAAAATATAGATATATTGACATCTATAAGAATGGAAAGGATGACACAACAATTAAGGATTTGTATTTTAGCAAACCACAGTAAGAGCCATTGTCCAAAGTGAAGAAAACACTGACCAGTGAACTGTCCCAGGCAAGCCAACTTACCAAGATTACTCCAAGAGCCCATTACAGATTCAACCAGCAGATCAAAGAAGGTCACAAAATGATCCAGAACAGTGTTTAAAGCATTGCATGTCTCACTTGCCTCAATTCGATTCAGTGTTCATGATCCAGCACAAAGAAAGAAACTGGACAGCATTCATCTATAGGCCAAAGTCCATGCTGACCAAAATAACAATAACACTAATGACCATCTAACATTGCCAAAGCACATCGTAACTTTTTGGAAAATAATCTATAAATTGACAAGAGAAAAGTTTTGGAAAAGGTTTGAGTCATCTAACATCTGGTGAATAAATAAGTATTCAAGAAAAACAACACACTGACAGTCAAACATAGTGGTGGGAGTATAATAGTACAGAATTGCTTGTGGTTACTGATGGAACCATAAATTCTGCTCTCTACCAGAAAATCCTGAAAGAAGATGTCTGGTCATCCATGGCTGGCATAAAACTCAAAGACATTCTGCAACAGAACAGTTATCTAAATTAAAAAAAGTCTGTTTCTAAATCATTCTGAAAATATAAGGTTTTGGAGGGGCTCGTTCAAAGTTTGGACCTAAACTCAACTGAGATGCTGTGGCATGGTTTTAAATAAGCCATTTATTCTAACACTAGCCCTCCGGTGCATCTGGATTAAAACAATTCTCCTTGTGGGAGAAGCCAAAATTAATCCACAGTTGTGCAAAACTCATTGCCAGCTTGTGCAAACATCTGAAGGCAGTTGTTGCTGCTAAAGATGGCATAACCAGTTATTAGCTTTAGGGAGCAATTACTTTTTCACCTTGTAAAAAAGAGACATTTGAAACCTAATATGATCCCCCTTTACCGGATCTTCTGGCATTTTTCTTGGCACAGTTCTCTTCTGTTTTTTTTTTCCTGCAGCTCTTTTTGTATCCAACCTCTGTGACGTGTTTCTAGAAATGCAGTATTTCTCAGACTACATGGCCTTGAGCTTGCTGACTGGCATCATAAATTATTACTAAAATCCCTGCTCTAAACTCGTTTACGAGCCTCAAACAGTTTGAGATTAGAGGTCGGAAACAGCTGAGTGTGTGGCTGCAGTGTGGCTGCAGACGGAGTGGAGCGTACCTCGCTCCAGCCTGGAAGCTCAGCTGTTCAACTGCTGACCTCAGTGCTATAGGACACCACAGGATTCTTTAGGTCATTGCTCTCTGACTGGTTCCCATCACCCCCTGATTATGATGGGATCCAATTAGACTGGCGGAAAGATTTTTGGTAACACAGAAAATGATGAAAAGATCAGCTGTTATAAAAGACTTGCAAGAGTGTGCGAGTTTTAAAATATCCTAACTCATAAATTATGCACACCAGGTTGAAAGGAGAAGCAAAGTACCTGGCAATAAAAATGGAGGGCAGATAGTCATACATGGGTTTCATACAGAGAAGTGGTAGCTCCTGTGGAACGTATTCTGTAGTAGATAAAATTACACATTAATGCATCAATTGCTATTTTGGAATAGCTTTCAACACAAAAAATTATTACTGGATGATTTCCAGTCTCTATCTCTTAAACTTTTGAGGTACATTTAGTGTCAATGCATTATGTTTGTACAGTTCATTGTGAAAGAATAAGCTGCTGAACCCCCCAGAAGTGTATTATTAAGATCTTAAGGAGTATGTTGTTTTACCAACTGACTGTTTCACTTTGTTTTATAGATGTACAACTGAAGACACAGCACAGTTCACTGCTGTAGCTGGTAACATCCATGGACAGGCTTCTAGCCAAGCATCAGTCATTGTCAAGCGTAAGTTCTTCAGGGTCAAAGGATTTTGACCTGGACAATATGGAGCCACATTCTGGCATTACCATTCTTTTTAAAGATCACCATTCCAGGAATAGTGTAGTGGTGCCACCACAGTGGGAGTTAATTCAGGGGATGTCTGTAGTGGTTGCAGGAGGAAATTGGCCACACTGCCCTTGCCAATCAGTTTTACATGCAAGACATATGTTTTTGAATGGCAACTAAAACAAGAAAATATCTATTTATTTATTTATTTATTTCCATCCATCCATCCATCCATCCATTTTCTTCTGCTTATCCGAAGTCAGGTCGCAGGGGTAGCAGCTTATTTATTTATGCCACTCATATTTTTTTGCATAGGAAAATCTTTACTGGTAGGTATTTTAAGCTTGCAGCCCTTTTAGACAGCAGTCACCACTGATCTCCACCATCACACTAGATATAAGGATGGATAAGCATAATAAAGCTCTCAAATGTTGTTGAGGTTCCTTGTTTTCACTGAACCCCATCTGGCCACTCTTTAAAAACTTTCTGAAGGTACTCCTGTATTAATGTGTGTTTTATCTCCCTTACTGAGCAAGAGGGATAAAACAGGTGAATTTAACCTGTTTTAACCCCCTTGCTCAGTATTTTGTCTTCCATCTAAAATTCCAGAGATGCTACTCATAATAGTTTTTATTTGTATTTTTTGCAGGATATAAGGACGAGGATGAATCCAGTCCATACGCATGGTTACCTTATACTGGTAGGTATTTTAAGCTTAGGTTTTGTCTAATTGCTTTCACCATAAATCAATACTTTATGATGTTCTACAACAATAACGCTACATATAAAGAAAAACTTTCATACTAAGCCTCTTCTATTTCTTTGTCTTATTATATTCATTATCCTGTTTTCACTTCCTCCCAGCTGCTATGCTTCCCAAAATCCATTACACTAAAATCAACATAACTTTTGAGGAGAAGTTTGGCCCAGTTTTTGCCACTGAGGGAGAATCAGCCACTCTCTCTGCCCGCATGAGCCTGAACCCTAACCTGGCCAACCTACAGCCTGAGGCACAGTGGTATAGAGATGGTAATTCTCACAATGCAGTGTTTTAAGAGAAATGATGTACTATATTTGGTATTTCTATGTCCTGATATAAGCCAGTCTCCATGCAGCGTCATGTACAGTAGTGGAAAATCAGAAAATTTCACAAAGACAATATTTGTTGCACATTATTTAGAGTAAATGTAACTGTTTCCAGTTAATTAAAACTTGAGAAATAATATGTATATATAGATTGCTACAGTAATAACAGATTACATATTTACATAAAAATCCCTTTATTAAAATTGAATACATATGACAGATGGTTATGAGGATGATGGATTAACTTGTGAATGGCTCCTCCTTTTAGACACTCGTCTGTTTGACTCCAAATGGGTAAAGATTGAAACAGGAAGAGGATACACCACCCTGACTCTTCCAAACCTCTTTAAAGATGATGAAGGACTTTACACTCTTCGGATGGTCACTAAGGGAGGCATCGCAGAGCATAGCGCTTTTGTCTCTGTCGCTGGTAGGATGGTTGATCATTAAATGAATTATCAAGATATTTTAAATACATAATCAGTAATTCAAAGGAAATGTTATTAAATTTCTACTGACCAGTAGTATAAATACCAATGCCACATATGCAATATGTAGTACTGTTCAACTTAATGGATTTTTTCAAAAAAGCAAATAATGCTACATACAAAGAATGTGTTAAAATGTATGACGTTTGAACACACCTTAACAAAGACCCTCTTGCTGTTCTTGCCTGTTTAGATGGTCCTCCCCCTGTTCCCAGTGCACCTGGCGCTCCAATGGACATCAAAATCCATGATGCCAACAGAGATTATGTCATTGTTTCTTGGAAGCCTCCAAATACCACTACAGAGGGTCCAATCATTGGATACTTTGTGGACAAGTACGAGTTTTGGTTTGCATGGTTTAAGCATGTAACTGCTGAACAACAAACTGATTACAATGGTCAAATTTGTTTGATTTATGCCATGTTTGTGGGGTTGTTTTACACCTTTTAAATCATTCTTTTTGATCTTGACCTTGCATCTTCACAATGAAGTAAGTAGAAACGGGCAACCACTAAAGGCTGTATTACTCAAGCCAATTTACCTCTTTCAATCTTTTCAACCTTTTATTTCTTTTTCAAAATCTCAGATGTGAGGTTGGCACAGAAAACTGGACCCAGTGCAACGATCACCCCATCAAGATCTGTAAATACCCGGTGTCTGGGCTGTTTGAGGGACACTCTTACTACTTCAGAGTTCGAGCTGTCAACTCCCGTGGAATCAGTAAACCCTCCCGCATGTCTGATCCCATCGCTGCTCTGGACCCCACTGAGTTTGAAAGGCTTCATGGTGGGTGTGTCTGCAGAGAAAATGTCCCCCAGTCACAGCGTTGCTTTTATGCCAAAAATTTGATTTTGGGTATTTTTGATAAGACTAGATGAAAAATTTGTTTACTGAGCTTCATCTGTTCTAAGTTTAGTCACTAAGTCTTTTGCAATATAAATATTGAATGTATTATTTATAATCAAAGAAGAGAAAAATCAGCCTAAGAATCTAGATCCTCGCCTCATTGGAACTACTTCTTAATTTGTATTTTGGTGATAAATATATAAAAATATATAATTTTTTCTTTAAGCGCTTGAAAGCTATGTTACTAATTTGCCAGATTTACTCAGATTATTTTTGAAAGTCCATGAGGAAACATTTATTACTCTCAAACTGATATGTATCTCTACATGCCTTTCAGCCAAGAAGCTTGGAGGAAAATTGGAGATTGTGTCTTACCATGATGAAGAGGAAGGTGAAAGTTCATTCAAATTGTGCACATCCTTTACTTTTTTTTATATATTTGGCCTAGCATTTACACACTTATTTGTTTGTATTTTTTGAAGCTGAGGGACAGCCTCCAGGTGCTCCATCTGGAGTTTATGCTTCTGAAACGGACAGGACATATGTAGTTTTGAGCTGGAAAGCCCCAGCATATTTTGGCAAGGCCCCCATGTGGTACTACATTGAAAAGGTAACATACTAAATGTTATACTGTGAACAGTTCCTTTGGTACAACTCATTTGAAAAAGAGTTTTTTCCACATGTCCTATTAGGTTAGGCAAACAGTTCGGTGAATCTGGCTGAATTTATTCTGTTGGGAATAATTAGCTCTAAAAAGTGGAAGAATTATATAGTAACAAAGAGGACAGGTTGCAATAATTATAAAGGAAAGAAAATCTACATTTCTTTTGGTGATAAATTTCTATTTCATTTTCTGGGAACTTTTACATTTTGGGTCTTCACAGGCCATGGCCAACACTGAAGCCTGGCAGCGTGTTAATACTAAGGTTCCTATTCGATCTCCACGTTATGCTGTCTTTGACCTGGCAGAGGGAAAAGAATATAAGTTCAGAGTGTTGTCTGCCAACATGTATGGAACCAGCGAGCCGTCTAAACCAACAAGTCTCATTGAGACTCTGCAGCTTAAAGGTTTTTCTCAGCCTTTTCCATTTACTAATAAATTATATTTATTTAGTTTTTATGATTTATTCTGGCTTTTACTTTGTTTTGTTGTTGTTTATAAGGTGTCCCATCGGCTCCTGGTCAGGTGATTGCTACAAGGGAAACAGATACCTCTGTGCTCATCCAATGGGCTCCTCCAAAGGAACCTAACAATCTGATTGGCTATTATATTGACCAGTGTGTGAAGGGGTCCAAAGACTGGACTTCAGCCAATCACAAACCTCATAAGAACACCAAGTATGTTTCAAACTAATTGCTGTGTTGCAGTTACAAGTGATTATAAATGTACCACAGTTGTGAGTCTATGAAGGCCTTGTGTGGAGTGGCAGTCTGTTGTGGCTGTGCTCCGCTGCTTGCACATTTATATCTGGAACAGGTCCTAAAAGTGTAAAGGTGTTAAAAAGTAAATAGATTCATGTTTTTTTTGGAAATGATACCAACATCATAAAAGTGTTTTATTTTTTTTTTCTTTACTTTTGTTTTTGTTTTTGTTTTTTTGCAGATTTGTGGTTAGTGGCCTGAAAACTGGAGAGACTTATGTGTTTCGTGTCCAGGCGATCAATGAGTTGGGTCTCAGCGATGAATCCCAGGAATCTGCACCTCTGACTGTCAGAGCTGCACTTAGTTAGTAAAGCTATATTCATAGTCTCTAATGCTGATAAAAATATAAACATTTCCTCAATAATTATGCATGAAAGATGGACAAGGTAAAATTATAACCAATCTTTGCCACTGTGTTTTAGCAAACCCCTCTGCCCCGTATGACGTTGCACTGCTTAACTGTGATGGCCGTTCAATGGTTCTGAACTGGAAGAAGCCTCTCCACTCTGGAGGTGCTGAGATCAAGGAGTATTATGTGGATAAAAGACGCAGTGGAACCAGCATGTGGAGGGAGATTCATATTCCACCAGTCTCAGAGAGACTTTATAAGGTACCGAAAAATCTCTCAGTGCTTATTAGATACTAAACAATGCCCAGTCTGCAAACCTAACTCAATATCACTGTTTTGGTGCTTGCTACTAAAAAGAGAAAAAAGTGGACATGTGGCACCTTTCCAGCTTCAGCACCAACAGTGCCCAAGCTTAAGTTAAAATCTCTAGTACAGTACTGAGTTCCTGTTTTGAAATGGGAATATAAAATTATTTTACTGTGATGTTTTTCCCTGCTTAAGAATATCACAACGCCATACCCACACCTGTCATACCCTTTTTGCCATAATGACTTTTTCTTTGTTTGTAATAAAACATATGAGACAATCAGATTTCTGTAGAAGAGAAATCTGCGTATCTTCAACATGAAAAAGGCCTCGTACTGTATCTCAAATTAGTTCTTCAATTTGGAACTGCAGAAATGGTTTATGTAACTCTCAAAAACTCAGTGTTTGTTGCGTCACTTGAAAGATAACTACTAAAATATTTCACTGGCAGGTGGAGGGGTTGACCGAGGGAGCAGTCTATCAGTTCCATGTCTATGCAGCCAACCTGGCTGGACTTGGACCCGCTTCTAAACATTCAGAAGACTTCAAGTGTGTGGCCTGGACTATGCCAGAGCCTGGTCAGAAAATCTCATCTTCTATCTGACATGGTCTTGAAGAAGCTCTGAAAAAACAAATAAATGTCTTCATAGTTTAATCATGCTAAGGCTGTATTGTAAATTCTTCTTCTCCTTATTATTATGTGTGTTTAGGCCCTGCTTACGACCTGACATTTTGTGAAGTGAGAGATAATTCATTGGTGGTTGAGTGGCAACAGCCCATCTATTCTGGTTCTGGACCAATCACAGGCTATCATGTTGAGTATGCAAAGAAGGGAACCTGTGAGTGGAAAACAGCCAATGAAAAAGCCGTCAGTCACCTCTTCCTTAAGGTAAGGGAATTTTTAAATGCAGGTTATTTTAATGTGTTTTAGGCTGCATAGGTTCCCATTAATATTACAACCTAACAAAGCTAAGTCTCTTTGTAGCAGTTCAGTAGCTAAAAACTGTATAATACTGACATCTAGTGGATGTAGTGTGACTATCAGACCTAAGTGTGGTGCGTGATTCTAAAGTGGGAAGATATTTGCAAAAATTTAAACACAAGTGAGTGATTTAGTCATTATGAATTGGAGGAAATTCCATAAATAGATACTATGATTTATTTAAATTACCATAATTTTATATTAAATATGTAAAACACAGCTGGAAAATGTAGTAGAATCAGTTTGCATGATCAAGTTAAATAATTAAAGAATAGAACAATTTAAAAGGAAGATACAGTAGATGTTATGCTTATTTAATTTTGTAAACATAAATGATAAATATTAAATTTTTTTTTTAGAATTATTTCCAAACCATTTAACCTCCTTGATTGCCAGTCTGAAAAAAACTTTTTGAGCATTGTTACTATAGGAAGATGTGCATTTTGTCCCTCCTAATTTAAAATACCTTTCTGTCAGCAAATTGAAATCAAATACATTTCCTGAAAACAAATAATGAGAAATCTGTACTTAGTTTTACATTAGTTGTTTTCATCTTCACTTTCTACTTAAAACAGGTTTTTAATTGCTTGCAAAGTATTGCAAGCTGTCTATTTATTTTTAGCATTCCAATGTAGATTTGAAATTTCAAGGTCAATGTGTTGCTGTGCTCTTCCTTTCAGAACTATGGTTTTATTTTGCCTGTGTTTTCTAGGTAACAGGTCTGGAAGTTGGCGTATGGTATGTGTTCAGAGTTCGTGCAGTCAACGCTGCAGGTGTGGGTATGGCTTCGATGCCCTCTGATCCTGTGATTGCGAAAGCAGTGGAAGGTAACAAACCAAGAGAGAAAGGTCATGATTCAATTTTAAAATCCTGTGGACTGTATGTAGGGGTGTATTTTAAAAAAAAAAAACTTTTTACCAATGTACTCTGACAGTAAAAATACTGCTGGAAATGTATGGTGGATTTCCACTTTAGGATTTAGAAAAATGTCAAATGTGTAAAAAGCACACAGTAGAAAAGTTTATGATGACTTTTTCTTCGCTTGTATTTGGAGCGATGACATCGCAAGAGGCACAATATTTATACATGAGTAAAAATCTATGATATATAAATATTCCTCCAGGTAGCAATCTACGTTTTGCAGGAACAGCTGACTAGTAGCTTAGAGCAATTGAAAATTTCACAGACAGATTCTGATGAGATCCCAATAGCATCTTGATGAAGACAATTTTCATTTCTATTGTTTAAAGGTTCCCATGAAGTCTCCTGCACGGTGGACGAGAAATCCGGTGACATTGTTCTGTCCTTTGAGTCCTGCCAAATGAACGAGAACTCGCAGTTTATCTGGAAAAAAGACTATAAAGAAATCACAGATTTCTCCAAAGGAGTGGTGATTAAAACTGAGAGCAGCCAGTAAGATCACAGACCCGCACAAGCACGGTTCCACAGCTCAGATTTCACCTATCATGTTTAACAACTTCATTTACAGCACGGGTGCCTTTGTCTTTTTCCTTCCTTTTATCACAGATCTCAGCTGATCTTTAAAAACCCAGATAAGGAAGATGCTGGAACATACTCTGTTTCTGTAACCAGCACAAACGGAGTTTCATCCAGTTACACAATCTCAACTGAAGGTATTGATTTAATCATTATTGTGCCAGCAAGGCACCACTGTGTTAACACTGGACCAAATCCTGTTTAAAATTCATTTTTAAAACAGGAAAGAGAATACACGAAATTTGTGTTTAAATTAGTTTTTCAGCCCCCAAACCCTTTGCTTTGCACACAAATAAGTCATTGGTTTTATCTATATGTTAATTACTACTTAAACTACTTTATTTGTTTTTCCTTTTTGCTTTTAGTCAAAAATATTGCATGAAAATATCAGAATCATAAAAATTTTAAAAGATGTGTGTTTCTGCTCAGAAAGATAAATCAAAAAGTAAAGACCGGCGCAAAGTTGAAAAAAAAAATCAAAAGGAAGTGCATGTCGAAGAACTGAGGCGCTGTGTAGGATGTAGCTAAGATGAAAGCAATGAGATTGTACTTAGGGATGATTTCACTGGCATGTAGGCAATGAAAAATTGCATTACTCCTCTGATGAATACCATCTGAGCACACTTCTCCAACCCTTAGGCAGAGTGTGCATTTTATTGCCACATTTTCACTGCAAAAGACCTTCTGTCAAAAGTTTTGCTGTATTTTTCCCTCTATTGCACCATTATCCTACTCGGCTGTAATGTGTTATTCAGTGCACCTTCCACTGACTCTCCCCCATTTGGTCCACAGATATTTCACCGTAAGGCTGAATAGAGTTTTGATCTTCTATCTTTTTGATTGCAACCTGAGTAACTTCACATGAAACACACACAGACTAAATGCAGCGATGAGTTAGCCTCTAAATATCTCCTAATATTTCAGCTTTCCCCTGTTAATCGAAACGGATTGCTTGTTTGTTTTTTGTGGCATCACAAAAGTAATAAACTGCCTTTCTTTTTCAGAATTGGAAAAGATGCTGGCACTCAGTTATGATATCAGACACCCAAGTATGTATTTTCAATAATCTCTTTTTTTTGTCTCTTTTCATATATCCTCTCTCTGGCTTCTGCTTTTCCTCGTCTTAATCTGCCTCACCCACTTCCTCCATTTCTTTTTCTCCCTGTCTCCTTGTTATATTTGCTTTCTTCCAATTGCTTTGAAGCTTTCTCATTTCTTCATTATTTTAGGGACGCATTTCTCATTTTATTTGATCCATAAAAAAAAACTCTTACCTGCTTTTGCATCACCTGCCTGACTCTGTCCTCTTCTTTACTCTCCTTTCCTTTTCTCCTCTATCCTCTCCCCAAGTCATCCCACTGAAGTCTGAGTTGGCCTATAAGATTTTGGAGAGAGGCAGAATGAGATTTTGGCTGCAGGCTGAAGAGATTTCCTCCAAAGTCACCTACAAATTCTTTGCAAATAACAAGGAACTATCAGGAGCTGATGTAAGAGACACTCTGCTTTTACAAAATGAAAAGAATAGAAAAGATGGAAAATGTACTGTCTGGCTTCAAAGTGAACAGCGTCAATGTCTAACAGCCCCGTACTGTCTCGAGTGTTGGCTTGTTGCAACATGAAAGGCATATTCAAAGCCAAAAATATATGCATATTCACAAAGTCTGTCATCAACTATGGTGGCTTCTCTTACAATGCAGCTGTGTTTTTCTGCAGCCTAATAAGATGGGACACGACGTTTCTACAGGTATCATCGAGTTCATCATGGACCATTTCACAGAGGAGAATGAAGGGACGTTTACCTGCCAGATTACAGATGGTGGCGGCAAAGCACAAAGCTCACTGGTTCTGATTGGAGATGGTAAGCAAGGCTGATCTCACCATCACCTCTCTATTTCTAATGGAAAGGGATGAATCTACCACTGGAAAAATGCTTAGCAAATGACAATGAGACATTTCAGGTGATTGAGAAAACAGGTGGTAGGAACCAAAGTGACTGAGCCCAAATGCATACAGTCTATTGATACATTTGTGAATACTGCTAAATATACATTTGTGCTGCAGATAATCCTTGACAGTCTCCACAATGAGTGTAAGCCACTTTGCCAAAAAAAGCCAGCTGATCAGCATTGCATACAGCATATTAAACGGTTTTATGTATTTTCCATCCACACAGTGCCATTTTATTTCATAATCTATTAATTATGCTGCGTTCAGTTGTCATAACAGTGTTGTATCTACCAAGTAGCTTAAAATAAATTTGACTTTGACATCTAACAACTTGAAATTAGTCTCTGTCTCTTTAAGACCATCGCAATGTTTATCAAAGTTTGTCAGTTGCACATTTTCAGTTAAATTACTAAAATTTGAAAACCTTCCAGTGATATTGTTGCACATGTATGGTATATCTATGATAAGAGATATTTCTCAAAAGTAATTACAGTGATAGGATGTCACAGCAGTACTTTGACCCTTTAATACATTTCATTGTATGTACTTTTCTGTTCCCACAGCTTTCAAGGCTGCTTTGGCTGAGGCTGACTTCCAGAGAAGAGAGTACATTAGAGTGAAAGAGGGTAAGAAAAAAGCAATACCATCCATTTTTTTAGCTTTGTATTTCACAGCTTCTTGCCACTTTTTCATCTTATAGGAGAGCAGGTAAGTGAAAATGGATGTAACACAAAGGATAGAAGTGAACCACCTTTTTAAGTGTCTGAACTACTAATACTCAAAGTAAAGAAAAAAGATCATTTTGTCTAAAAATATGCTTCTGCAGGATACAGATTTCTGTAAAGTTTTTTGTCCACCACAGGTCCCCACTTCAGTGAGTTTCTTTCGCTTCAGGTTGGAGATGATTGCTCTGTAACTTTGATCTGCAAGGTAAACAGAAAAGCTCTCAATAATTACTCAATATTTCCACTCAAAACAAATGGGCAGCTTCCCTGTGGTTAGCTGATTGGCCATTCTGTAGAATGCAAGTTGCTACAGTGTTTTGTAGAAAGAAGACGGACACAGAAAATAAGCACATTTTGTGCCGTAATTGGATACTGCAGCTGTGTTGGGAACAACTACAGTGCTGTGAAAAAGTATCTCCCCCCAAGCTCTTTTCCTCCATTACAGTTTTTTCTGTTTTCGATTATCAAACTAATTTTAAAATGACACAAAGAGATGCGTAATATCAAATGATAGGTTGTTCCAAAAAACAACTAGTGCCCAAAAATCGTTCTGAAGTAGGAATAGCAATTTAACATATTTGTACTTAAGTGAAACTAAGAAATAATACCATAGAGCAAAATAGTACTTCAGCGAGTACTTCGCCTCAGATACTGATCAGAGCATTTGACTTAATATTTGATTAACATCAGACAGAGAAAAATCTAATATTATGCACAAATTCTTGTATTTTAAACACAAAAATTAATGCTCTGTGAAACGTGCCTGGGAAATGGAAGATACGAGACAACTTTAGTGGTTTTAGTGCGGAAGAATAAGATGGTGACCAATCAATTGTTCTTGTACAAGGCACTGATAGTGGAAAAGCACTTATGGTGTTTAAGAGAGTTAAACAGAGTTAAAATAACATTTCTGTCAAAGTGTAGACAACAACCCTGCCCTGATTGTTGTCCAACAATCATTCCTGAAGTGTCATCATTATGTGCAGTGATTTCTATGAATTGATAGTTTTCTAACCTGAAGAAAAAAACAAGGTGTTGCTTATACCTCTCTGTTTTTTTGCAAATTTAGAAAATATTTACATTTACTTTAAAAGCTACATATACTGCCCAAATCCTTTTAATCCTCAGCTTCACTGATCAGGACTAGCTCAAGTCGGTGGGCTGCCTGTGCCAACATGAAAAGGATTTCTTTGACAGCAGCTACTGGACTGAAAAGCAGCCTGTGCTGGAGGAACCTCAAAGAAGCTCAGCATATCTACTAGAAAGAGGATCATGGTGTAGATTTATTAGATTCCGAATTGTCTCTTTGAATTCTTTAAGATAGTGAGTTGAAGTTTATCGATTTAAATTTCTGATAAATTATGAGTAGATGTATTGATGCTGAAAGTAGAAAAAAAATGTTTCGAACTTCAGTCGTTTGCATTATTTATAAATATATTTTTGTATCTCTGCAATATGTAAAAAAACAACAAAAAAAAACAACTAACGGGCAGATATTAGACATGTAGTTCTCAAGATATATATGTTTGAGACTATCTTTGAATGAAGAGTAAAATATAACCACTATTTTCTGGGGATAAAGACACAAATTGCAACACTGACTTGTCAGATGTCAATGTTTTAATGAACAAATAAATCTAAATGGTACAGACTGGTTCCAATTAAGGCAAATGAAACATCTAAAAAAATCTTTAAGGTTGCATCGACAAATTTGAAGCTGTGTTCTTTTAAGAAATTCACACGACCAAGAATATCTTTTTTGCCATTGAATGAATATTTAACTAATTTAATGTGACTTTTTTGTAGGTTGCTAATTTAAAGAAGGAATCCGAGTTCCACTGGTACAAGGATGATGCAGAGGTTATCCCCGATGTGAAGCCTGATCTGAGCTCAGGAATCTGCAAACTGCCAATTAAAGAGGTGAGAAGAAGAAAAAAGTGTTTCTTTTAGTGTCCTGCTGATTTAAATTAAAGTGAACTGTAGTTATCTTAATAGATGTCCATGAGATTCTGAAAGTTTGTTCTGGATTCTATAAGTGTAGACATGGTGAAATAAAGGAGTCTGCAAAATCAGACAATATAGATATACTCTCTGTTGATTGATCAGAGACCAAAATTGTGGAAAACTATGTATACTCTAAAACCATAAATACTTAAAAAATATAAGAATACATTTTACAGTAGGAGTATGATATACTATCAAACCTGCGCAAACTAAACTTGCTCCATGTTTTTTTTCTCCTCTAGTTCTCAGTGAAAACAACAGGAGTGTACAAGGCCACCATCAGTGATGACAGAGGAAAAGATATGAGCCAAATTGACATCTCTGGAAAAAGTATGGAATTTTTAGGTTTCATTTATCCTAAATTTGCACAGTAATTATTGTGTGTGCAGCTGCTTTGTTTTATGGATGTAAATAAATAGGTCTATAGAAAGTATAAGCCAGCAGATAGCTTGGAGGAATCAAAACATGATGTGGAAATGCACAAAAAAAAAAAAAAGCATCTTACTGAGCTACAAGCTTCGAAAATCCAAATAATCTATAAGTGATTTTTATAGGGGATAAAATGTAAATAAATGTAAGCTGCTGCTCTCTTGTTGTTCATGTTTTTGCTCCTGTTTGAATCTCACATACAGATCTAGGCTTCGGTGAACCTACAGTGATCCCTCACACCTCCCTCCTGCTTCAAATGTTATTCATTATTTATTGATGCCGCTGGGATGTTATGTTTTAAGACACAACACAAGGAGCCAAAGTACTCGGCTCTTTCACCTGCTGAAGGAAGGATATATATTTTAGTGCAAATACTATGAAACCTGTAGCAGCTTTTTAACACACCATTTCCTAAGGAACTGAAATTTTCATTTGAGTTTTTTAGGATCCTCAAGAGGGCAGCAATGTGTCTTTTTGCTATCCCATTTTGCCTTACTCCATGTTTGCACATCTGCTTCTCTTTTAGCTTTTGACGAAGCCATAAACAAGCTGAGCCAACTGGCTGGTAGGTATCTGAACCTTGTTTACTCACACAGATTACTCACCTCACAAGCACACATAAAAAGAAGTAGTAAACATCAGTTGGATCATTCGTCATGCTAAATTTACAGAAAACAGATAACAGATTAGGTAGATCCATCAGCAGTGACATATTTTTTTTTTTCTGCTTTTAAATTCTGCACACTCCTGAAAACACATATGCTCACACTCATCAGCGTGTTGCAGAAGTTGCCATGCAGGCAGCATTGGCCATCATGTCATCATGTGATGAAATCACTTTAAAATTCCTCTGCACTGTCACAGTGATACTGTAGAGGAGCATCTTACTCCTATTTTAAGCAACATTCACTTGACAGCTCTGCAACAACTGTTACAGCAGCGGTTGCAGAGGAGAGGAGGGTTCATTACTGTGATAATAGGAAACCATGGTGATGTGACCAGGTGGATGACACACTTGTCCACTCGTAAAGTGCAGGCAGCAAAGTTGCACACCGACATGGTGTAGTATGAAAGAGCCTTTATGCGTGTAATGGCTTTTTAAAAAAAAGGCAAATAAAACCTCTCATGGCTGCAGTGGTTCCCTCAATGCCGCATAGCCTGCTTCCATGAATGTGCCCCATGCCTCATTAGAGCAATTTCACTCTCTGAGCTGGACAAAGGTAAAACAGAAGAGGAAACTCTTCAAGTTAATATAAATAACATTTGCTACATGACGGATAAATAGATGGTATGAATGATGCGACTCTCAAAGGCCACGCTGTTCAGCAGCTGTTGGTAAAACATGATATTGATTACAAATCTGCACAACCACCTTTAGGAGCCAGCGCTGCGGAACTGGTCATTAAGTGCACTGCAACAGGCATTCAGCTTCAGTGCCACATGAAGTATTACACCTCCGAGATGAACATCAGCTGGTATCACAGGTGAGAAATTTGATTTGCAAAATTGCTAACAATGCAAGGATCTGCAATAAGGCATGCCAGAGGTTCAAGTATGAAAATAATGAAGCAGAATTTCATCAACAGACTGACAAGAAAGGTGGGGGTTTAGTTTTTCTCTCTAGTTAAACTGTTAGGAATGACAAGAAGCAGCAAACCAAATAAATGTTTTCATTGCCCATTAGCAAAATCCTTCATTACCGTGGTTATTTCACAGGAATTTATTTTCCTGTGTTGTGAGACATCAAACCTCTATTCTTTTAATAAACTGCAGAGCTCCCTGTGGTTAAAAGCACTGTGTTTTACCCCAGAGATTACATATAAAATGCAGAGAGAGAATGTTGCACAAAAAGCAAGCAGGAGCAAGTAGGACATGAAAAGATAACTAATGGAAGTGCTGAAGATTAATGGAAATATGAAAAATAATGAAGATTAACTTTTTACAGCATTCTTTCGTGAGTCTGAAAAATTATTGCTTTGCCACTACATTTGAAGATGTCTCTAAAAAATGCTACACACACCTACACTGACTTTTCCTCTCCACTCTTTGTGCTCAGTGAGCGTAAACTTACCCACAATGACAAGACTGTGATTGGAGGAACACCTGCTATGGCAACAATGGAGGTATGATTGTATCCTCCGCCGAATCTCATGTAATTATAAGGTGGATCATATGTGGATAATTTTAGGACACTGATCACCACAGGAGGTTTCACTCACTTTAAAAGTCTTGAAAGCGCAAGAGACAGAAGGACACATGAAGGACCTTTACCATTTGCAGGTCCATGTAAAAATGCTCTTGGTCTTTTCGCATCTTTTCTTTTGATAGACCAACACAAAGCAGTGCTGTGAAGTGGAAGAAAAATTACTTGGGATTTTGATGTTTGTTACACAAAAAAGTGAAAAGTGGAAAACTGGGACATGCATTTGTCTAAAAAACACAATTTACAACCAATTTCCTGAAGAACTCAATTTGTAGGTATATAGGTTTGAAAGTAGCTTTTCAAACCTATTTGTGGTAAGGCTTAAATATTGCTCTGATTGAGTTTGAGCTGGCAGAGAAGAATTAGCAAAGATTCCAGACTCTAGATGCGTAAAACTAGTAGGGAAATCTGCAACTGTACTATGTGAACCATAGCTTTACAGAGTGCTGATTCAGTAGTGAAGAGAGGCTGAATACAAAAGCATGCCACACTTTTTAGATTTTTACTTCTGAAAAAAGAAAAACTATATATTATTTTCCTTTCTTGTCACATTTATGCAGTACTTTGTGTTGATCTATCACTATGCACAACTTTGTGTTCACTGTGTTCATTAAAACACACATTTGTTGGAGTAGCATGACAAAATGGGAAAGAGAAACTGAAAGGGGCTTGAATACTTTAGCAAGGCACTATAAATGTCAAAGTTAACAAGACCAGATTAACAAAGCTGCAGCTTTCTCGTTTTTTTCAGAGCACTACTTGATAGATATCTTGATGCTGTGATGTTGTAACACTATGCAAATGAGATTGTTGATCACACTGTTGAGCAGATTACTTGATTTATAGGTAATTGAGCCCACGGACAAGGATAAAGGAGCGTACTCTATTGTAATCACCAACTCTGAAAATTCCCATAAACGAACACTGGATCTCAGCGGTGAAGGTCAGTGACTTTCCTCTTGCTTTTCATTTTTACAAGCTCAGTAACCAAAACAATAAAAAGTAACACAATAACTTTATGTGTATGCCTTTTAAGGCGTCAGTTTGTATCCTTGAACTTTGAAGTCCCATTCCAATCAGATAGAGGAACCCATGAGAACAATTTCTCCCACTCAAGACCCTAAACTCACAGTGAAAAGTGAAGAAAAGCTTGTTCTTTGCTCCTTCACAGAGAAGGCAGCAGCTTAAATTCATGACATCTGCAATGCAATCCTATATGTTTGCTTGCAGAACCTTTCTGTCTGACATCTGTCTTTCACGGTTCTCATTAGCTTCCTATCCAGTTATATTGTGACAGATGCTGGACAAATGTATTACTCCCATATTGCATTATATCTCTCCTCCTGTCCTTCCTTCTGCAGTTTGAAATGTAGTGCTGAGTGTCTTGATTTTATGAAGATGGATATTTTGCAGCATATTGCACTAAAATAATACTCAGGAGGCATCAATGTTGTGATCAGTGGCACTGACTGTCTGTTCTTGCTCTTTGCAGTGTATGAGAAGGCGTATGCAGAGTTCCAGAAGCTCAAGTAAGACGACACACTTATGGCTGTTCTTTACTTTTGCCTTAATGTGTATATTTAGTAAGAGTTGCCTTTAACTTTGGCTTGCAAGGTTTCACATTCAAACTAATGAATTCCCCAGATGATTTACATTCAAACACAGAAAAACTCTGAAATAAGCTCTGATTTCTTTTTAAATAGTTGAAATGCAGAGAGTTCACCTGTTATTTTCACTGAAACTTTTGATACGATTTATCAACTTGGCATAATATCTTCCATGCATTTGCTAATTTACATTCTTGTTTCTGGATTTGATGTGAGTTGGACTATGAGGTAATGGCAAATAAAAGTGGATAGCAAAAATTAACTTCCACATATAAGGCTTTCTTCTTAAACAGAGACCTTTCAAAATGCCTTGTACAAGTAGTATGACCCTGAGTATATGTATTTATAGTATTATGCAGGAATCTAAACATTTATTATTTTATGACAATGCTTTTAGGATACCCTCGTTGCATCTATTTTCCATTCGTCCGTCCATCCTTCCTGTGGGTCATGGAGCTTTTTAAACAATCTCTAAACCTAAGTTCAACCACCCAGTGGAGGAAATGCGTGTGAACCAGTTTAATCTGGGAACTCATTCTTTTGGTCATGATTCAGTGAGCCAAACCAGCAAATCAAGAGCTTCACTTTTCAACTCAGATCTTTCTCCTCCATCACAAACAGGAGCAGCACCCTAATTAGTGATTTATATCACCTGCACCTGATATTTGGAGGCATTGACTCTGATCCCAGATGCCTCATACTTGCGTTTGAATTGCGTATGAATACTTTGAATAGAGTAGTTTGTGGTTTGAAGATGACATGAGAACCAGTCCAACTGCAAAAAGCAAATAAAAAACCATGAAGTTCCCAAATTAGGCACCTTCTTCTTCACAAATACACCTTAATGCATCAGTGGTGTGTTCATGGACAGCATCTTATTGGCAAGAATAATGCATAACATTCTATACAGAAATAGCAGTCCATCCCTAAAACAATACTGTACAGCATAATACACTCATGAACTGTGAAAAATCATCTGAGCTAGCGGAAAAGACTTTACTCCCCATTTAAACATAGGAAACTACAACTACTAATAATAATAATATATGAAATAAAAATAGTAATACATTTGCGATTTGTAAAAGTTCACTCCCTTTCTGGGAATTAGTTCAGACTTATACCTTTTTGCCAAAATAAGAATCAAGAGTATAAATAGAAGCAATCTAATTTGGCCATACAAACACACATGTTTGAACAGCAACTAGAAAAAGAATAAGTGAGAAAAAACTTAAAAACCCGACCACTCCCATGCAGAGTATAGACCATCCACATCCTCTGTCTAATTAACATTCAGAGAGAGACATTAAAGCACAAGATTTTACAAACACATTGAAACAAGTGACACCCTGCTGCCCTTTTGATTGAGTATCAACACGCCAAGAGGAGAAAAGAGTTCCTCTTGCCATCTGGTCCGTTAGCTGACCTCTGGTCCCGCCATGCTGCTCAGACAGCCCCAATACCAAACATATCTTCTTTTTTTTTTTTTTCTCCAAGTGAAAGGTTTAGAAATCCTCTAAACAGTGTAATAGGATTTGGCAGCACACCCAGAGTTCCTTCTGACAAACCATCTGACCACTGCGAGTTAATCAGAAATAGAAAAGATCGTGTCTGCTCTCAAAAACAGAGCCAGAAATGGAGTTGCTAACATTTGGTGGTTATATTTTCATGTTATTTGCTACATTTTTAATCAAAAGAAGAGTTTTTTTTCAGAATGGTTTGAATTTTAGAAATGTTTTTTCCTTTAAAAAATAACCAACTTTATTTGTATTCCAGGGCTGAGGCATATGCTGAAAAGAGTGAGTTTAACCCTCTCACTGCTTCTGCTTTTTAATTCAGTTCTGCTGGACTTAAAAAATAGAGTGATAATGTTAATAATGGTATATTTCAGACCGTGGTAAGGTTGTGGGAGGTCTGCCTGATGTTGTCACCATTATGGAAAAGAAGGTGGGTGTTATGTGTTTAGACACGGCTTGTACACCTTTCAGTCTAATACATCACCGCTTCTCCTTGAATAGACCCTGAGTCTAACATGTACAGTTTGTGGAGACCCCAAACCTCAAGTATCATGGCTGAAGAACGGTGCAGAAGTTGAACCTGATGACCAGGTAAATTACCTGATACTCAGCAAACAAAAAGATCTAATTATGTTTCACAGCTTGACTTTAATTTAGTGTGCTTGACTGAAGCACGTAATAAAATACTCGGTGTAAACCCAGTCAGCCACCACTTGTGCTTTTATCTGACTCCTAAAAGTCAAATAATGCACTGTTGTGCAACAAGGATTAGCAGCATTATTTGGTTTATGTAATTTTAATAGTTATAATGAATAATTTATTATTAACAAATTATTCATAAAGTTAGAAATTCTTTTAGTTAAACTAACAAGTGTGGGCCCAACCTGATTATTAGGAATAATTATCCATACAACATTCGGTCTCTGTCAGGTGCTGTTCTAAAAATGCCACCCAAATGGGGAGGCATTACAGAGCAGTGGGTGAAGGGTTAAATCTGACACTGCTGGACAGCGAACATGCCGCGCACACACACACCCACACACCCCCACACACAATAAGCACAAGCAACTTCTCTCAGAAATATGAGAACAAAACAAAACAATAGTTCCACCTTAGCCTGGTAAAAACCAGGCCCATGCTCTATGCATTGCTTTGTACAGAGGGTCTGGGACCCTCAGTGATTGAAAAATTACTGCTTGCTGGAGGTACAGACTCTTTTGAAGTTTTAAAAGAATGCATCAGATTTTATCCAATCACTGAAGTTTGGTCGTGACGTTTGTAACACACTGACGGAAATTGTGTTCGGTGCAAACAACCTGTGGGGGATTGGATCACGACGTCTTTGACAGCAATAAAAGGTTGTATGCATTCCTCTTGTTCTGCCTTTAGTTGCTCAACATTTAGAATGTTTAGTCTTCCTTCACTTCCTCCAAACTACAACCCTACATTGGCAGAGTACATTTCAAAAACAGCGCAGAAAGTCAACATCGTTATTCACAACTCCTCCCTCTGTTTGCTGACTGAACCTGTTGAAATTCAACTGGAGAAACTCGGCTCAATGAGAGAACTCCCAGATGCCACAGATCAACTAAATTGTACTCACGTCCCATTCTTAAGATATATGATTAAAAACTTTTTGCTATGTGAAAAGAAGCCTTTAAAATTATCTGTTTTGAAAAGTAAATAAAAGCCTAATTATGATTTGTTTTTCTTATGCTTCATGCATGCGTACTATAGCTATTAGGTCTAAAATTTGATACATTGTTGTTGATGGATGCATGCATCTTTCGATACTAAGTATTTTGGTGGACTTTAGGTTAGGCCTGTATTAAGACCAAAGTCTTTCATCAACAATATGAACTCCATCTTCCATACTTTATAGCCATGCTTGCCAGCCAATATAGATCCATACAGTCTGTCCTGAGTTGGTACACTCTCTTTGAACAGCATCCTGCGGCTCTTGACAGCTTTGAAGATTTAAGTTTGAGCATCCGAAGTCCAGGAGGAATTTCTCTGCAAGTTTTTCCTTCTCTTTATTCATGCCCGCCCCTGCTAATAATCTGTCTATCACAAGAACTGCAATCCTTGGTGATGTGTTTCTCAAATCCAAAGGGATGCCTCTCACGTAACTTGTTAGCTCTGATGGCGCAGAAGGAATTAAAATGGACAGAAAAACAAACAGACCTGTATACAGAGGACGGAAATATTACTGAGAGCTAAATTAGAAGAAAAGCTTGAATAGAAGTGAAATAAGGTAATTAGTAAAACAATTAAAATACAGAAATAATTATTTTTATAGTCTCCATGCACCTATCAGGAATAGTAGAAAAGTCACCAATTAAAGCTCATCATTGTGCTATTAATTCAAAAATAAATAATGTTTGAATCTAATGTGAAATATTAGCTATTCTGAGTGATAAATTATGCTTCACGTTGCGAGTGACCCATCTCGCTTTTTGAACCTATGTTTGTTTTTCTTGCCTTTTTTCTTTTGCAGTATGTGGTCTCTCTAGACCAGGGTAAGTTTGCTAGTCTGACGATCAAAGGTGTTTCCATGGAGGATTCTGGCAGATATACAATGATTGTCCAGAACAAATTTGGAGGAGAATCTGTGGATATAGTGGTGAGTATCTCTGCTGTAAACTCCAAATGGTTGGAATTATTAAAAGATATGACACTTCTTCTACCATCTGTGACCATTTTAATGCCGGAATGTTATATACATATAATATCTGTTTAGCATAATTCTTTTTGACAAACTCCAAAGGCTAAAAACAACTGCTTTTATTGGATTATGCTTAAAAGCTGTCTGCATCTGAAACTGTGGCATCTATTAGAAAATGCATGAATTTAAAGGTTTTGCGCTCCTCTCTCCAGGTCAGTGTGTACCGCCATGGGGAGAAAATTCCTGAGGCAAAACCAGCTCTGACCCCTAAAACGATCATCCCTCCTAAACTTCCCATCGAGATCCCTCAGCCCAAGACCCAACCTGCCCCCACTGCACCCAGTCCTGCCCCCTCTGCTGCAAGTCCTGCTGCTCCCAAGGCAGCTCCGGGGAGAGGAGTGAAGAGCCCCACTCCTTCCCGGAGGAAGTAAAAAGCATGAAAGCCACAAGGCAGCGTATTCACACGCCGCTGCACATATAGACCACAAATAGAAACTTTTATTGGTCTTATCTGGTATGGGATGGAGCTAAAGCATTAGCATTAAGAGGTCAGAAAACCCTGATGAGTAAAACAAGTCTTTTGACTGCAAAAGCATGTGAAACAATGTGTCTCTTTTAAAGGAGATTTTATGAAAACAACTAAAATATGCATAAATGAACAAAGAGGGGTAAAGAATTTGTTCATATCTGGAAAAGTTAGATTTGGAAACTGAAAGTAAATGAATTTAAATAAAGCAAGAAGTTCAAGAGTAAAATCTGTTTCAATGGAAATGTGTCAATCTTTCTTCAGTTCCATCCATCCATCCATCCATCCATCCATCCATCCATCCATCCATCCATTCATTCATTCATTCATTCATCCATCTATCCAACCATCCAACCAATCATACAAAGAGGAAAACATCCATGGATATACCCAATTAAATGCAAAATATTAATAGAGCAATTGTTCATCCATTTTCTGTACATCCTTGTCCCTAGTGGGGTTAGACGGGGTGCCGGTGCCTATCTCCAGTGAACATTTTAGCGAGAGGCGGGCTTACTCTGGACAGGTTGCCAGTCTGTTGCAGGCAATTGTTTATATTATGAAAAAAAACTCACATACCTCATACGTATTAAAATACCACATAAGAGAACATCCCATTTACTACCACCAACGTTATTCCTGAAGAGATTTCTGCAGATGACTCTGTGAGTACTTCTGCCTGTGCTAGAAGAAAAAAATATATCAGTTTGAGACAGTATCAGCAAATATACAAAATAAAAATGTTGTTCAAATGTTGCCCTCAGGTATAATCAAAGGCAAAGCTAAATCCAGTTCAATGATACTGTCAACAGTGTTGTTAACTCATTAAGTGGTCAACACATCTGAGTTTGATGTTTGAATGCTTTACTCCAGGTCTGAAGGGCGAAGGCCAAGAATAGCTTCCTAAATTAGGATTTCATTGGTTTGATTTTCATACTGACAAATCAGATCATCCAAAACTACAATTCAACAATGAAGAGTTAACATTTAGTGCTAGATTGTGTTAAGAAGATGTACAGTCTCAAGTCACTTAGCCTCAAAAGAAAGAAAAGACTTGATTCAAAGAAAAAAAATGCTTCAACTTCAATGCTGTTTTACCTGAGACCTGATAGAGAGAAAGAAGCATCAATTCAAATTCTCAGGTACTTAGACTATAAAAGTTATTTAATTCCTGAAAGAAGAAAAGTGGTGAAGGAGGAATGATTAACAGATGTTGATTTGGAACTTCACGGAACCTATGTTTTGTTTTACAATTCAGAATTAGGCAGATTTTGCCTTTAATACATGATTGTTGGATCTGATAAAGAGCTTGATGGTATGCTAATTCAACAAGGGCACATGATAAAACCCCACACCACCATCAGAGACTCCTAGGGCATCCTGAGGCAACATCAAACTAGCTTAAGCCCTGCGGGCAGGAGAGGTAAGGGCCGGCACCGAGCCCTCCAAGTCCAATTCCTTTACCCCACAGCGTTTGTCTGTGTGTCTGTGGAAGTGTTAAATGTTGATATGCATGCTGGTGCATATGTCTGAGGTCTATTAAAATTGGGGTTGTGGCTTGGGTGTGCAAGACTCCACTGCTTGCTGACAGCATAGTGTTCCTAACCCCAAAGCCCTAGGTGTTTATAATGCACTAAAAATAAAGTGCAGGATGGGGTCCAACTTGGCGGGTGGCCTCTGCTTAGTGTCCCACCCATTAACAGGTGGTGGCCTCCTACTAACTTGTGGCGTTGCATTATGTTAAGGACGAAGGTGTGGGAGTTAAGGTGCTAGTCTTTTGGGGTCAGCTCCCCAACCCCCCAACTGGCCTCCACTTGGTGGGACAAATGATTTTCATGACAAATTGAATTTTTTTTACATCTCTCTCTTCTAATACTGATGTACAAATGGTAAACGGCCTGTTCCTAAAAGGACTCCAAAGTGCTTTACCTAATATTCTTTCACCCATTCATCCACAAGCTGATTGTGACAAGTTACTACATTGTGGCCAGAGCTGCCCTGTGGCTATCAGACAGAAATGAGACTGCCTTACACAGACACCACAGAGTCCTCCAACCACAGAAAGCAGGCATAGTGGGTGAAGTGTCTTGCATCAGTTCCAGGATGAGCTCCCACCACCGTCGCCACCACTGCCCCGGTGCAAATAACAAGAGGATTAACAGGTTCTGAGCCACTGTCTCAAACAAAATTGCTGTGTGGTTGAAACAGAAGTAAGCTGAGTTGTAGAAAGCGGTCAGCAAACTTCCTCCTTCTGATTTTATGACTGCAAATATATGCCACCGTCCCTTTTAACTCCACCACAGTGAGATGCTGAACACAGCAAAAATCCGCTGCCAATGATAAACCATGCTGAGCTTCAGAGTTGGACTGACAGTGTGGCCTCTAAAAACTGTCATAACCAAATTAATATTAATTCTGCATACAGTCTACTCTATAGTTAGAAACAGAAATCGCCTCCATGTCACTCAGAGGGGAAATTCAGGTGTAACAGCAGCCTCAGATATATAGGTTCACACAAAAAGTCCAAAAATGTTGTAAAAAAAAAAAACATGATTAACAATAACAACAAAAATAGTACTAGTAGTATACTATACAATATTCTAATATAAACAATACTGTGCAGTCTTTAGTTAACATGAATTATGTGCCACCCTCATGGCCTTGACACAACATAAGTAGTCAGGTTTAAAGGACTTATGCTGGAGTGCAGGAGGTAGTGATGGCAGAGCTGATGAAAGAGATAGTTGATGAGATTTGTGGTTCATTAAAGCTGATGAGAAGAGCAAACAGAGGGGAGAACAGGAGTAGGTAGAGGGTAAAGTGATTGTTTCTCTGTTTGCTGTTGCTAATAAAAGACAGAGATTACACTTTGCTCAGCCTGTTTACTCATTCTGTCAGCTGAGGACAAGAGATTGAGAACAAGAGACAAGTTGGGTGAATAATATCGGGATCGAAAGAGACGATTGCGAGGTTGAGGTTTATGGTGTTTAGTGTTACTTCTGCTGCTGAGTAGCTGATGTGTCTGCTCTGTCAGTATGAGACATACCTTGGCATGCTTCTTAACAACTCGAGAATGAGCTGAGAGGAAGGAGAGAGCTTTAGAAAATTGGAAGTCGTGATGGCATTTGTGTTTGAATCCCTTTTCTTTTTCTCTGTTCTTTTTTTTGCCATTTATGTTCTTTGACCAGAAAACATAAGCAAGTTTTAGCAAATGTGTGAAAGAAAAGCAGGTAGACCTTGAGAGCTGAATGCTGATAGTACAGTATGTGGCAGCGAAAGAGTTAGGAGGCGCAACAGAGGAAGACAGAAAACAGTGTTTGTTTGCAAGAGCTGGTGGGAGGGAAAGAGACACAAGGATCTGATTCATTATGATGTTTTGCTGATCATCTGCTGTGAGATCTTTTCCCTGACTTTTTAATTATTTTCACATTTTTAATCAACATAATTGAGGCCAATCCACATGTTGCCATGGCAACAAACTTTTTAATTCATAGAATTCGGGTAATGACCATGAAATACACATCCGGTTCACGAGAACACGCATGCATACACGCACACCAACGTAAACACACACATACACACTCCGTCTTGATTACGCTGCACACATGCATACCCACACACACATTCACTTATATACTGTAGATGAGTGTTATCTAAATGGAATAGCTAGCCAGTACTGATAGCATGAAATTGTGTTTCCAAATATAACACCGTGTCATTGGAGTGTACGTGGGTCTCTGTGTGTGTGTCACAAAACCAGACCAAAGAATATATCTCACTAGAATTCACCACATGGGGGCACTATTGGAGCACAGATACGCATTCAAATACACACTCATATTTAGGCACATTCAAATACACATACACACACGCACGCTTATAGACAGACAGGACTTTCCTAAGTAAAGCCAGTCTGTTTAAACAATGAGATAAACGAGGAGAAGAAATATTTTGAGAGCGTGTACAATACCCACTGATATTAGAATACCACTGTTATCTCCACGCACACTCTCATTGGCACATACTCAAACTCACGCGTACATCTAAGTTTTTAAATATATATATATATCAACATGCATTATGGATGTGATGAAAATCAATCAAGTGTTGATAGTCATTGTTTTATATTGTTTTTACCTCAACAAGAGAGGAGAATGAGGCAGCTAATAACACAATAAGAAAGAGGAAAACCCGACAGAAGAAGCATGTTATCCTAAAAAGTTGTGTTCTTATAATTTTTTCTCCTTTTTTAAATGCCATAAAAAGGGCACCAATAGGAGAGAGGCGAGAAGTAATGACCATGAAAGGGAATAATTTGAACAGGCAGAAGAAGAGGAATCATTCTGGATTTTAAGACGACATAGCATTGAAATGTTTCAATAGTTGGATATTTTTTATATCATCCTTGCTACAATACATCACTTTTGGTGGAAGTTTGTGTTCATGTTGTAATATGTGGGATTCAGGATTCAGAGACATCTAGTGACAAAATGTGAAAATGTAACCAACCTGTATGTGAAGAGTCATATGGCACCAATTTAATTTGCAATGGTCTAGTTCAATCATAGACCATTGAACTAGAACTGTCTACATGCTTGTACTCAAACAATAACCAATCAATTTTGACTTCATAAACTAAACAAAGTGTCAACTGTCTTCTCATAACATAGTGTCCTAAATGGTGCAACATAATCAGATACAATATAATCATGTAAAATAATGTCATTAATTATTTTTTTCAAACTCCCTAAAAGAAGCAGGGACCATTTTACGATTCAGCTGGTAGATTTTTATTAAAATCACTGCAGCTGCACTGCTATGCTTCCTTCAGTCATTCGTTACAGTTTTACAAAGAAATCAAAAGATGATGAAAATAATTGTGCGAGTTTAATAATAGTATTTTTCTGTAGGCATGTTATTTGTCAAAACCTATTTGGTCTCCTGCTCGGAGCAAATGTTAACTGGAAGGCTGGATGTGCATCAGGTGGAAAATGAATCATCTAAACAAGGAGGCAAGTTCAGTGTTCACATCTGTTTTATTTTCTGTGGGAGGACAACATGCTTTTTCTGCAGGGACGATGGGTAGATAAGCTACTCACCAGCAACCCTGCAGCTTACCATGACTCAGTGTGAATGCTGGATGTTTCAGTGGTGCAGACATCTGTCAGCATTGGGATTTAAACACTGGATTTCTGGTCCATGGACAGCACACCCACTTGGCATTCTGGACTGCAGTTTTGATGCCATTTTTCTGCACCTGTGGATCCTTATGCACACTAAATGAGACACCCTGTCAGCACTGTTCAATAAATTATTTTCTGTGGAGTAGAACAACAACAATGACAAGTGAAGTTCCTAGAATAGCTGTGTTGGTGTTTCAAACATCTCCCAGAAATCATGCAAGCACTTGTCTTGACAACCAAAGTTTAGGATATAGGGGCCACACAGTCCCCTCTTCACCTTGCTTAGGTTATAAAAACAGTGTGTAATATGTATCTCTTTTCCCCATATGGCAAATGACTACATTTATAGTTGCACTTCAAATGTGTGTCAGTTTTTATTGTAACTTATAAGTAATATCCAGAATGATGGTGTTGACAACCACTCCATCCTGTGCTACTGATAAACATACCATCAATAATCAGTGAAGATATATGCATATTTACAAGAAAGAAAAACTTTTTAACAGTCAGAGCTGCTCCCACTTTCCTTGTAGAAAATGTAACTTTGGAGCACGTCCCAGTTGGTTTCTCCAACTGGGAAGTCTTAATTTCCTGGTTGCAACTAAAACTGTGACGCTGCATTAATCCCAATCTAAATACAGCTGTTCTGTGAAGGCCTCGGTGTTAGGATTCTGGATTTGTTTGTGCTTGTCTGTGGTGAGCGAGTGTGAGGTCTTTGCTCCTGAGGATCGCTGATTGAGTATGCGGTGCAGCTGCTGCTGCTGCCTCCGCATCTGAGGGGTAATCAACTGAGACTCGCTGAGGTTCCTGAAGAGCCGCCGGACGTCCAGCCGGCACCTGGTGATTAACTGACACCGGTAGAGTCAAACCACAAACCCGCTCTCCGGTTTGAACTTTCGGATCTCTGCTGATTTCTCCAGCGCCTCATGTTTACGCCGTTTGTCTCTGGTTTCCTCACCAGAACTCAGTCAAGCCAGTTTATTCTTGAATTCACCCAGCAGAGCTCCACTGCCTTTCTGCCTGCTCGCTCTCCAACGAACTCGCCTCCGAAAACACCAAACCTCAAGAGAATAATTCAACCAAACATCAAACCCAACCCTCCCGTCATGTTTCGGGTCAAACTGATGTATAGTATTGGAAGTATTTTTTTTTTCCTTTTTTTTTTTGTGCATGAAAGTTTTTCTATTTGTCTTAATAGAAAATGTATTTATTTTTACACATTTGCGCCCCCCATAGTGGGAACACTATGCTGAAGATTAAAAAAAAAAATCCAATTCTATGTGTCCTTGTAGCTATGAACCCACTTTATCAATATTCTCTTAACTTCACCAGGAAACTGCGAGAAAGGAGGTGTTCATACAACTTTTGACGGGAATCTTTTCTGTTCCCGTGGACAAACTCCACCCACACTGAGTGGACACTCAGCAGAAATGGAGGAAAACCTAATAATATATATAGATATATAGATATATTTATATATATCTCTATATATCTATATATATAGAGATATATAGAGATATATATAAATATATTTATATTTTATATTTATATATATATATATATATATATATATATATATATATATATATATATATATATATGCCATGCTTCTCAGATTTATATTTCCTGACATTTTATTCTGTCACCTAAAATTCTAATAAAATGCATGAAATTGTGGTGGTATTAATACAAAATGTAAAAATTCAAGTTGACAAAAATAATGAGGCAATCTGGGGTTGTTGTTTTTTTTTTGCTTTTTTTATTTTTGAAAGAACTTTGGCAAAGTCTTCCCTCACTATGACTGTGTTAAAACAAAAGTACAAACATAACTTCAATAGTTTGTTTTGGCCTTTAGATGAATTCCCACATAAAATACAACTGTTCCTATTTGACCTTGATATTTCTTTCGGCAGAAATTAAACCTAAATTGTTTCCTGGAAGGGTTTAGGTTGTGCATCAGGAGATATTCTAATCGGACAAAGTGGAGTCCAAATCAGAATGAAAAACTGAAAACTATTTAAAATCCTAGAATCAAACCCAAAATAAATGTGCCCACAAGATAAATGTTTCACACTTTAAAATCTTCTTGAATCAAAATTCTTTCAGGAATCTATTAGTCAGTAGGAAAAGAGAACCTTGTTGGAATCTCATTGCTGTGATGAATTTGAACCCTTATTGAGAAAGGGTTGTAAAAATAATTTCTCAGAAAATCGTTTTCTGTGTATATTGCTTCTGATGAGCACATATTTTTAAATTGGTTTCTTTGGCTTCTGAACAAAGTGGCCTTAGTTTGACTGAGCTGTCTAAATTGCTCACATTCATGTATGACTCAGGATCTGTCTTAGCTCAGGTCACCCTGCCCTCCGTATTAGTGGTGGAGTAACAGCGGGCAAAGAAAATGAAATTCCTATGTGTTGCACAGAACAAAATAAAGTTGTTTTGAAGATAAGTTTTCATTGTCTCATTTTTTTAAATGAGACAATAAGATTGACGTGCATTTTTTGACCTTAACTACTTATTCCTGAAAAGTTTATATGTCAGATGTGTGTTTCTTATCTGACAGCTCATCTATTCTCTCTGCATAGCTGAAGTACTTATAATAATGAAGTCTGTATTACCGTGCTCTCTTCAGTCTGCTTTTTTTTCTGCCGACTCTGATCTCTTTACCCTCTATTCATGTCTTCTACTGGTCTGTCTTTTTTGTATTCTCTCTTTCAGTCGCCCTCCCTTCTTCTCCGTCTTCCCTTGTCCAATCATTGTGAAATTGCAAGGCTGCTGCTTTGCTTCTTTTGTGACAGAGAATTGTGACTCAGATAAGAATCAGTGGTGAACATTCCTTCATTTGTTTCCCAATTTAAATGATTTTCCAGCTTCTCGGGCACACCCACCCCGACAAACTGACTCACGGTGTTGCTTTGCAATTTCTCCAACCTGTCTGCACAATCTCTTTTATTTAACTCTCACTATTTTCTGTTTTTTTTTTTTTTTTTTTTTTTTAAAGCCCTACTTATTCCTTAAAGTGATGTCAGCGTTACAGACTTAACAAGTAGGAGCTCAAACTGTTATTCAGTTACAGTTATTGCCAGGATAAAATGGAAGAGGAGCGAAAAGCAAGCAACAGACATAGGTGTGTGTGTGTGTGTATGTGTGGGTGTGTGTGTGTGTGTGTGTGTTAGTAAAATGCACCTGTGAAAATACTTTGATTTAACATTCATGTTCAAAATCTCAGTGTACACCTCTTGCTTTCTGAAAAAGATTAATGATACATATCGATTTGTCGGTATGTATTGACAAACCGATACATACTGACAACAAGGAGCCATTTTTTCAACATGGAGAAGCCAGCTGTCTCCCCATGAACATCATCTGTCTCACCTGTCTCTCTGTGCATCAGATGTTTTCCCTGACTTGTACAGTGAACAGGTATCTGCACCTCCTCAGACTAACAGTCAAAATCTGTGGAAGGAGCTACATTATAATCAGCCAATTCAAATTCAACTTTTCTTTTTGCCTTAGGAAACCATGAAGGCATCAGCTGCATGGATCACAGCCAACAGCCAAGAGTAGTTATCCTACTCTCTCTTCTTCCCCCTCCATCCCCTGCTTTAATATTGTATTTCAAATTCAGATCTGACAATTTGATCATCTTTTGTTTACAATACAACTCATAATGCAGACAAGATGTCTCACCTGGTTATTACTGGAAAATTTACTACTATTTGCCCGAGACATTTTTTGTCTTTGTGGTGTGTGACATGGAGCCTTCTCAGAATAATGAATGGACTTGTCATAGAAGACAGAACTTTACAGATATATTTACTGAAAATAAAATAAAACGCCTTCATATCTATGAACACTATGCTGTCCTCGCCCTGAGTTTTTGATTTCTTTAGCAGCTAGACAGCCAGACAACGACGCTCCAATAACCAAACTTCTTTTCTTTTTGCTTGTTTATTGAAGAGTGGCCTCTGACCACTGCCATCACTTTAGCCATCGTAAACTGTAACATACAAAACTGAGTATTAGCTAACGAACACTGCAAATTAGCCATTCTTGCTGCGAGCTAAAATAACGTTTTCCTAAATAACTTCAGCGTACAATTATTTATACGACAGTTACATAAAACAAAGAAACAATCATAAGTCACGACTAACCAATACTTACGAACAAATCTTGTCCGAAACACAACATATAAGAATAATAAACAGCTTAATCATGAACCGCTCGGTGTTGCGTTCCACCATCTTGGATCTATTTTCTTTTTGTTTAGCGTCACCAAACAACATAACAAAATACCCACCAGGGGGTGCTCTAGTGCCGGTTTCAAACTTACTGGTCCAGCTTAATTTACAAAAGGCAGCACAAACACCATAGCTCCAGGAAGTTTCTGTGATGGAATAGTCCATTCCAGTCATAAGATATATTTTTCAACAATAATTAAAAAATGCCTCTTTTATTCAGGTAACATCTGTAGATTAGTAGAGATTAATTGGTTGGGTCGACCTTCTCCATCACTGTATCATGATAGTGAGGTTTAATTCATACTAAATATATTCTCTGCAGCAAAAAAATGCAGGTATTATGAAAAATATCAGGTTTCTATTAAAACATCCTTTCATATTGACAGAAACTGAATATGAGCCGCTCTAAGAGCAATCCACAACTCAGAGTAGTTAATTTTTTGACTTTTCACCAAAGTTTTCTCTTAAGGGCTTTATGCTGTTTCATAAAACACTAAATCAAAGGTATTACTGTCATCTTAGTCTTATCATCGAAAATGAATTTATTTTATTTATTATTTATTTATTTATTTACTGTGAACACATTTTCAAAACATTTTTTGGGCTCATTACAAAATATTTCTCAATTAGTGATAAAGGTACTAAAAATTCTGAGTAGGTCCAATTCAAGAATAGATTTCCATAAATCTTAATGAGTCAAACTCAAAATATCCAACGACATATTCATTTGACATATGAAAGAGTTTACAGGAAGTAAGTTGTTTTCTATGTTGCCAGATGAAATGAATGAATAGAAATTGGAAAATCTGCCTGCTCTTGAATCCTGCAATGTTTACCCCTAAATGAGAATTTAGACTTAATAAGTCCCCCATACAGACCAATTTCAAAAGAACCAAACAACCTACTCAAGTTCAGCAAATGGGTCTTGCTGCTATGAAAACGTGTGGTTGTTTTGCATTCATGAACATGAGTGCGTCGGTCGCGACCCGACAATCAGAGGAGACAACTCTGACTTCCAAGGTCATGAGGCTCAAATTCACCTTCCGCAATCTAATGAGAAACATTCAAAACTGTCAGACAGCAGTTGTGACTGCATACATGTAAGGCTGCTATACTCTGTGCCATTTTAACAGGGCACAATATATGTCCCATTGATAGCATGCACGTCATGACTAACAAAATGTGTTAACCAAGGTAACGGCTGCTTTAATCTCAAAGCTAATCAAGTCCTTTTTTGAGATCTTGCAGCACAATACGCACACAAAGTGAAAAGAAACTATTATGTCACACAGTCTTTCTTTCCCTCTTTGATCTGCTTTTCCTACCTGAATTAGAAAAAATAATTTTCTTTGAACACATCTTTACAGGTCTATATATTTTCATTAGCAATATTTTTTTTTATCTTACATTTTTCTACATTTTTAATTTTACCTACACTCATGTGTATGAATATCTAGAGCTCAACTGCACATGAGCTCTAGATATTTGTACTTTTTGCTATTAAAACTATTCCACATTGCACATAGGAAGACACATGTAGTGATATAGCAATGTATAATGTGAATTTCTTTGAATTTGTTGTACTCCTGAGAAGGAAGTGGCTATGTTTGCCCAAGATTGAAAACAGTAAAGAGTGTTGAATGTTGGATTGTAGCAACTGAAAAAGGTTTATACATATCAAAGGGTTGCTGAGCACAATTTCTTCACTGATCTGAATCTAATTTGCTTCAAGATGGCATTAGAAGTCAGTGGTGTGCTTATATAATAATAATTCTGAAAGTCCAGCTCCTTCAGAATAATGTGAACTGATAAAGGGCACCTTTATAGACAAGTCTTTTCCATCTAAATATGAAAGTTGATTAGATCTTCAGAGTAATGCCAGGTGTTAAGGTCAAAGCAAGTTCATACCACATTTCAACAAAAAGCAACTGAAGGCACTTCACTTAAACATTACATTTTCTAACGTATCAAAAGTTATGCAAAGACTAAAATGAATTTAGTGATAATGAACTGGCACATTTTAAAGTCTATTTTCTGAGCTACAAGGAACCACTGTAGAGACTTTGAAACTGGAGCTTTAAAGTGTTCGCTTTAAAACTTAAAATTGACCTTTACGAAGCTCCTACTCCTACCCACATACTGCTTTCAGAACGTCATCACAACGTTTCTCTATTAATCTGTTTATAACAGTCCGAGCATTGAACCAAAAAGATTTGTATGAAAAGTTGAGCAGACACACAGTTCCCCCAGGTGTTTGCTAATTGCTGCTGCCGCTAGTCTGGTGGGGCTGTGAGATGGAAGCTCGGCTGGAGCCTGCAGCTCCACGGAGGGGCTTTAAGTAACTGCAGCTGTCACCAGCATTTCAGGAATTCTTTAAACATACGTGAAACAATCAAAGTGACATTACAGATGAAGCTCTGATGATGGAATAATATTACAACAAGTTGTTGTTTTTTTTTGTTTTTTTTTTACTTTTAATCATTTGAAAATAACTTAAATTGTGCGCTATTGGGTTGCTGTGGGTGAAATGAGGTTTTTCCCCTGGGAATAGGACAATGTACCTCTGACAAACAAACTGAACTGTTGCATGCTGACCACATGTCATGACATGGCACTGCTGCAACCACAGTCCTCCACAAACTGTCACCATAAAATAAACTACCATGACCTTTCAACAAGCGCTTTTTTCCCCCCCCTTTGCATTCTTATTCAGGGAACCCTTACAATCTATCATGCATAATTAGGAGAGAGCTGCATTCTTGATTCATTACAGAAGGCTTTTGCAGAAACGTTTAAATGATCACACACTTTTGTATGTTTTGGTAATAGCAAAATAGATTTTTTTACCAATGTTTAGATTACTTCATAGGGTGTCATATTTAATTTAGAAACTATGGATCATCACTGACTTACTTTGACACAAAAATCATTTTGGGTGCTATTTGCTTTACTACATTTTGTATTTGTAGATTTAGTCTCCCAGACATTGGATTCTGCATACAGTCCATCAGCCTTATTGTACAGACCTTCGGGTCTAAACACCATAAAGATTATGACGGCATGCTCCAAATTTATTTAAGTGAGTGTACTTTTCAATCCCATAGTTTACATTAAGTAAAGTCAAGAACATATTTTCTTTTAAAAATAATTACATCTGCTTACTTGTATTTGATGAACCTATATCCATCAGATTGTAAACATACAAGCCTTTACCGTCAAATAATTGACCTAGATACAATGTGTCTTTGCCACAAATATAAAAGTATAAAGGATAGTAATCTCCACTGGCAACCTAATTTAGGTAATCCTGTGATCCCTATTAATTAAAATACTACACAAAGCACTTTTGCTATGGAGGAAAGAAGTGTTCCCCCGGCTATTTTATTGCGAGCCAATCCACACTATGTGAAACAAAAACCTCCTCAGCCAGGATAATAAAAAACATAGAACATTTATGAACTGCTGTAATTCTCTTAGTGCGCTCCATTAATTAATCACGAGACGTCAGGTGTCAGGATGTTGTTGGCATACCACAGCAGTTACCAATATCCTCAGGGAAACTATTGCAGATGCTTGACAAACTAAATGGAAAGAAAAACAATGAAGGAGCTGGAACACTTCTATAATGAGCGAAAATGTCTCTGTGACTTTTTGCCAGGATTCTGACTGTCTTGCAAGAATATTTTTTGCTATTGCTTCTGATGTAGATTTTTACAAAATGTTGAACCAGGTTTTACCTGAAGTCCATTAATTTTTCTTTTCATGTTGATCAAACCATGATACCATTTCATACTAGATAATATATTTGCCACGAGTTATTCAATATTTGTGTCGTAATTCTGCACTTTTTAATCAGGAAACATTTGTGTAGAGTATTGTAATTACACTGGAAATTTTTTGACAATATTATGATTAGATTTAAAAAAATTAAGAAATTTATTTAGAAAGCATTAAAATCTCAGTCAGTTAATGAATCGAGAACAAAAGACGCATACGTTATGCTTACATTTGTGCGCATCTGGTCTGTCTGTGTATGTTTACAGGTAACTTTTGCTTCTGGCATCAGGTCCGTACACTTCTCCTGTCACAACCGATCATTTTCAAGCAGTCCAGGCTTCCACACACAGACGCACACACACGCGTGGTTTTACTTACTCTGATAACATAGGGGTCAGCTATGCAGTCATCCGTGCTTGCTTCTCTCTTTGCTTCCCAGCAAACACAGAGCGGGCAACACGAACAAGGTGGAGTAAAATCATATACTAAAACTCTTCAGTTATGTTTGGTTATTCCACCCTCAGGAGAAAAAAGCTGCAAGCTCACAGGTCCTAAACATAATTTGCATATGTTCAAGAGCATGTACTGAATTTATGCTTCAGTAAAAACATATTTTCTCTTCTTTTTCCAAGCTAGATTAACAGCTGAAAATACTGCATTGTCTGCTTGGAAGTTAAGGACTCTTATCGCACTTTTTTGTATAGAACAACACAGTTGAGTTGTGAAACCGGACAGACAGAAACTGGAAAAGGGCTTTACTTTCAATACAAAATCTATACGTTTGAAGGGACTGCAGCAGCTGCAGTTTGGCAGCAGCAGTTTAGAATAGAGTGAAGGTATGGTCAATAACTCAACGTAATTATGTTTTAGTAGCATAATCAAACTGGACACATAAAATATAATAACATAATTCAGGAAACTGCTTCATCATGTCCTGTTGCCACAGAGAATTGTAGGTCTTTTAAGCTTCATAAACTTTCAAGATTTTTGCATAAATATCATATTAAACATAAGCAAATTGTAAAGATGGTAAAACTGATAAATTAAGATAAAAAAAAAAAAAAGAATCTTCTCATAGTAATGTTCTTGATTAAAAAGATAAACGTGATTGTTCAAGTTTCAAGTTTGTAAACCCGAAGCAGATCCAAAACCTTGTCAACAGTTTTTCTAATGTCTGACCATGGAACATCTTGTGATCACCAAGGAATGAGCTGGAAAGTATCGCGTGAGGGAAGTATGAATCTGTGTGCCTCTCAACCCAAGTTTTGAATAAGCAGAAGAGATTGACTGACTTGGATGGCCTGCAGGTTTCATGACTGGTGTTTACAACATTATAATTAAAAGACAAGAAAAAAAATTGTAAGACTGTGGAAAGTAACATTTTTTAAATTCATTGTTTTAGTCTATTTTAAATATGTTGGGTCTTTCTGTGTCCTTCTACTCTTTTCTACATACAGTGAAGTTGACATTTCTGTGGACAGCTTTGTTTTTATTGTCTTTATTTACAATTTTTATATCTGTGCAGTGCGTGAGTGAAAACGCTCCTTTTGTTTACTCCCTGGACCAGCGACTATCTATTGGTATCTCTGCTACCTATGGAGCTTTTGGGCTGTTTGTACCTCCTGGAGCTCTTTTCCACTCAACATTTGAAATCTTTTGATTCCTACATCTAGACTGAGAGTGCATTCAGTTCTTTAGCCTCTACTCAAAAACCATTGGAGGGGATATGTGTTATCCAGGTTCAGTGCTACAGTAATACAGCCACGTTATCTATGTTAGCGTTTCTCAACGGGGGCGGTACCATTCAGAGGGCAGCAGGGGGAGCTGGCGGAAATTTTTACAAAAGGGATTCCTTTGGGGGGTGTTTGCTCGAAGGTAAACTTTACTATCACAATAGTGATAGTAATATTAATAATAATATTCAATACAAAGTAGTTTTCAAATTCTATGATGGGGTGGTGAGGAACCTGGATAATGGACAGGGGGGCGCTGGCCCAAAAAGGTTGAGAAACACTGATCTATGTCGTCTATTTTTGAAACATTTTATGTAAATAGGTGAAGAAGCACTTTAGGAAAACAAAGATTGTACACAGATTATATTAAGCTGTCATAATAATTAAATATTTGCTTTGATCCTATTTTGTTATTAGTCTTGTGAAGCTATTTGGATGTTCTGCTGCTGGTGTCCTGGGATTTTAGATGCTGTGAAGATTCAATCTGCAAAATGCACTGCAACAACTGAGAAGAATTGAAGAAGATAATATTAAAACCAATGAAGAAAATAACCTACTTAATGTGGCAGCCACACAACTGCCTTTCAAAACAAATCACAGACACACAACAGTAGAAACAGGAATAAAGTTATTTGGATTTATTGAGGGATTAAAAGCAATATTCCTAATCCTTAAAGTTTAATTTAAATGTGTGATAGTATAAAACAATAACTTAGCACTACCTTTATTCCCACTGTTCACATGCCTGAAGTTTCTTACCTTCAAGAAGGATTTAGTTTGCACAAGAATGACTGACTTTTCTAATTAACAAAATTTTTGTGTGTGGACCTTTTTAATCATTTGGTCCAGCAGCATCCACAATCAAGACAGTGTCCAGCATCAAATTTGCCATTAATTTCTACATAATTTCTATGCAATTTGAAACTAATATTTACTTAAGACCACAAATTTCTATCAGTTTTTTTTTTTTCTACAAGGCATAGGTATATGGTGGTATTTTTATGTTGCAATACATCTTTGATCAAGGGTTTGCCCCCTAAAATTGCAATGCTCTGCGAAGCTCCCAGACTCCTGCAAAGGTGAATATAAGTCTGTGAACCACATAAGATAATAATTCATCCTTTTCCTCCCACCTCAAGCTGTCAGGTTCACGATTCACAACCATAAGTGCCAAAACTGTCCTGCTGTCAAACGGTGCAGAAAGGGATCAAATAAAAAAACTCTTCAGAATCACCATGCACCCCCCTATCTCATCACTGTCAAACAGATGCAGGATAGATTAAAGCAGCTCTGGTCTCAGTAAATCCATCTATTTATTTTCCACCCCCCAGTGCTTTTTTGCTGGGCTGCAAAGTGTATTGCAGCATGCATTAAAAAAGAAATGCAATCTGCTGGTCCATGGCACAATAGGCACATATATTTCTGTAAGCATAATGGGTTTTTTGTATCTGAAAACCTTGCATCAGTAGAGAGCAGAAAACTATGAAAGAGCAACAATCTGCACAGTACCAGGATGTAGGCTGTAATTTCAGAAGAGCTTAACTTTTGTTTCTTTGTGATTAAAGGACACCAATGTTCATGTGTGATATTTTTGGATTACAGCAACAGAGGAATGGTTCTAAACCAAAATAATTCTACCACAGCAGATACAATTAACATTTTGCACTTAGTTATTATAGGTGACATTTTCTAGCTTTCAAACCAAAAGTAGAACCATCGACACACCACTGTATGCAGGTATGAACTTCTACATCAATGTGTTTTTTTTTGCTTCAATTTCAAACGCTTGTTCTGTTTAAGATTATTTTCTTATGTAAAATTACAAATTCAAATTGTTTGACATCATCAGTATAACAGACTTCAAATTATTTATTTACAGCCAACTGGAGACAAATGTAATTTTAATGTACCTTACTTTAGATCAACAGCTCCAAATTTAAATTAAAAAAATACACTATTACTTACATTTCTGTTCCATTTATTTATATTTATCTATCTAGAATTATTACACAACAATATTCAAATTACATAAAAAAAATTTAAAAAAAAAACCCAGTCAAAACAGTCATTGTCAGGGAAGTCCAATTGGTCCAAGGTTATCATAAACAGAGTGAAAAAATGCATGTAATAAAAAAAAACCACTTGTCTTGCACAATCAAGGTAATTATGTTATCTTTATTCCTTTCCTTTTATTTTACCCTTTTGCTTTAATTTTAACCAGCTGCTTAGACATTCTGAAAATTTACTCTGGTAATTTGTAAAATAATATTTAAAAAAAAATCTTTACAAAAAATCTATTTCCAATTACACCTGTTACTGAATTCAAACTGCTGTTTTGTTTTGCACAAGTTTAAAATATTGGTTAAAATAAAGCTTATTCTTAGAAGAAGAAAAACAATCATGTTTGAAACAAATTAGACAGCCATGGTGGTTAGCGTGAAATTGACCCCTGGCATGCTGAACAAGTGGTATAAAAAGGGATGTTAAAGATCATCATGTGTTTTCGTGGCACCTTCTCCCAGGTGTCCACTAATTGCTGCTGCCACTAGTCTGATGGAGCTGAGTGAGGGAGGAGAGCAAGCGTTTAGGCCTTTCTGAATGGCTGTCATTTGAAATGTGAAATGTTCCTCAAACATGCATGAAAGAATCAAAGCAATACTCTTAGTCTGGGCGATGAGATAATAAAATATAACATGATTTAAAGCTAAAAAAAATCCAAAAACAAAACATAACTTAACACCCGTGCTTTAAGGTTTCTTTCAACAGCTTTGAAAAATCTAGTCATGAATCCATCTTAGAATATATTTACTTTATTCCTCCTGTACTCAACTTTAACTACTCAGCCTTAAAGCTGCAGCAGCTCAGCCTTGGGTAATGGACAATAATCAAATTGCCAATCTTGCAGCCCTGTATCTCAAGAGACCTCCACATGTAATTGCAGCAAAATGGTTCTCCACTATGTATTGACCTTGGGCTCAAGGATTGAAAAAATATGTTCACATAGGTTTGCAGCAGTGTTTTTTTTTTTTTTTTGTCTTGTTTCAGTATTTAAGTTTGCACTCTGAAGTGGCAGGAGTGCTACACTGATCAAATGATCCTCCCTCTCCCAACCTACACTAATACTTTCCAGAAAGTCCAACTGGAAAACAGAATAAAATCCAAAGGGGGTGAAAACTGTTTCAGAGGCACTGTTTTGTAAAGTGGTAACTGGGCAGATAATTAGCACAAAAATATCCTTGATGCCAGCAACAAGGAGCACATATGGGGCAGATAGGTGCTAAGGCTATAGTGCTGCTAATTACCACTGGGGTTTAAAACAGAACTTAACAAGCTAAAGAAGAGTCTGTGACATAGTTAACTTTTTTTCTTGTTCTTCCTTTTTCCTAATAGCTCTGCCTTGATGTACAATGTCATTCCAAACATATAGTTGTTTTGATGCTATAAAGCACCAAAACAAAAATGTCAGGAACAGGATATATGCTTATAAATCTCTGTATGTCTGTGTATCTTCAGATTCTATTACAGGGAAGTTCCACACAATCAGAAAATCCACAACCTGTCACTTTTGTGTGTGGGGGTGTGTGTGTGTGTGTGTGCGTGTGTGTGTGTGTGTGTAGGTCAATATAACCTCTGAAGCAGATTCCTGAGTATAACACCTGACACCCTCATGGTGTGCTCACACAGTCATGCACACACACATTTCTGAAAGGAATCTATTTTACACAGAACACTGCAATCCAGAGTTACTTATTAGAGCTGCCAGCTTCTAATGCCCTGCTCACCTGGCTGAGAAGTCTGTGTGCGTTTTTCCTCTCTAGTCAGCTCAGATTCGACTTTTGTTTCATTGTTCCTTTACCATCTCTTTTCTTATATATTAATATGTCTCCTACCGCTCTCTCCCCTCTATCTTTGTTATTCTATCAACCTCCTTTACATATTATTATTTCTGTCAAGCAACCAAATAGACAACCTAATAAGCAGACAAATAGAAAAGTCTGAGCTTTTTCACAAAAAAAAAAAATTAGGATGGATGTGATATTGTTCATGTTCCTGACTATTAATCTATTGAAGTAATGTAGTTTCATGTCTTCAAAATATAGAGTACCAAGGAATTTGCTTCACAAATTCAAGTGTCATTCAAAAATAATTTTAAAATCACTGATATTCTCCCCTTGAGCAGACTGATTGCACAAAAGCTTATGTAGAAAAGAATTAGCTCTAGAACATGTCAATCTAGCTGGACATGCTTATGACAGCTCAGGTCTGTGCTACTGCATTCGTCAATACATTTCAGAAGTTATTTTTCTTAGATTTTACTTCATTCAGACAGTGTTTCTTTAAAAGGTTTCTTCTCTGCTGGATTAGATGCTTGGCTCCAGTATTTACATGGTGTTACAAGTGGACCTTCTTAGCATCTGTTCGCTAATTCACAGACAAAACTCTTTAGACAATTTAAAACACAGTTACTGGGAATTAACTATGGCTTTCTGATGAATTTATAAATTTTGATTGTCATAAATAAGAGAGCTCAGAAATGCTTGTTGGCATTGTAAAGGTTTGCAAACAGCTGTTTAAAATACCCCATAGAAATTATACCTATCTATTTTCTATGCATGAATCAGTGAGGCATAATATTATAGTCACTGACAGATTGCTGTAATAACACAGATCTAGTCTTCAATCAACATTCTATATCACAAGCAACACAGATAAGGTGGAGTCTAAAATGTCCAATGTCAAGCAAACTGTAATTTTGTTTTTAATAAGATATTTTAACATCATTTCAGAAAACAACAGTGCATAATGTAGATAGAATCAAGTGGATGCAGAATACAAATAGGTTCTTAAAAACTACAAAATACCAAATTTGAAATAAACTTTTTGGTTTAGTAAAATATTACTAATGTACTAAGAACTCACTGTAAATTTTACTCAGGTTTTTTAGGATGTACAAAAGCTGTCAGCTACACTGTCACCTCACAACCTACTCCAAGATCTTATTCCAACCTTTTGTTGTACTGGCTGTACCATTTTCATCCTGGCCAATCAGAAGTAATTAGACAGGAGCGAAAGCACAGCATGAGAAGTAGGTAATTGTACAACAGAGACTAGGCAAGAGCGTCCCCAGTGGAGAAGTGGTATGAAAATTAGAGAGCGGCTAAAGCAATAACAACTCTAATTTTCCACAATACTGTGAGTACGGCAAAAGTTGCCTACAACTTGTGAATCATCAATGATGTAAATGCCTTTGTTTCAGCAGAAGTTCACACAGTGCGTTCGGAAAACATTCTCCACTTTCTACATTTTGTTATGCTACAGCCTTATTCCAAATTATCCTCTTTAATCAAAAATACTACACACAAATACCCAATTATGACAATATGAAAATGTTTTTGAGTGTTTTGAACAATTATTAAAAATAGAAAACACACACAAATCGCATTTACACTGCCTTTGCCTTACAGATCAAAATTGTGCTGTTTCCACTGATTATCCCTGAGATGTTTCTGTAAGATAATGACTAGATGGATGTTTCTTCAGCTTAAGTGGACTCCACCTGTCGTAAATTCAGTTGATTGGAGTTGATTGGGACAGACACACATCTGTCTATTTAGTTGACGCATATGTCTGCGCACAAACATGAAATCAAAGGAATTGTCTGTAGATTTCTGAGACAGGATTGGCCACAAATCTGGGGAAGGATAAAGGAAAAAAAAAAAGTCTACAGCTTTGAAGGTCCTAATGAGCTCAGTTTCCTCCATCATTTGTAAATACAAGTTTAGAACCTGAGCCCTGGGTCCCAGACCCCGACCAGTTAGGAACTTCTACTTTAATGGATTTTGTGAACATAAATCTTTTATTTCTAGTTGGTTCCTCAGTAAGTAAGCTGGCTGTCTTTGGCCACAAAACCTCCCAATGACTCAGGCCTGGATCATGTTTTTATTTTGAATTTAAAATATTCAGTTTAATAATAACTGAAACTTCCACTTTTTTTTTTTTTTTTTTTTAGAAATTTCAGTTTGAATTGCTAAATGTTGTCACAACATAGTGTAAAATACATTTTATGTGAAAATTATTTTATGGATTTTGGATGTTTTATGTAGACTAAAACTGTCGTGCAAAGATGATGTTTTTGTGTTTGTTATATAGGATCTAATGTGTGTATTTGACATAACCTTAAATGTACTAAGGTTGAGTTGGATATTTTACTATAAATGTAAGCAACATCATTAAAGACTTAAATGTCTTTGAATAAGCATAAAAATAAACTGTATCTTCAGGTGGTATGGCAAGCCATAAATAAAAATAGTGATTAATTTAATCACAAAGTTTGCACATAGTACAGAAGACTCACAAGAAAGCACCAGTATGAACTGGTGTCTGTGTTACGGCTACATGAGGCTCATTATTGCACCGGGGGAGCAACGGGGTCTGAATGGTCAGATTCTTTAGACTAGTATTATAGCTCTCCCACAGTCAGGGAATTGTCATTGTTACGAGTGGAGATGAATAGCCACTGTCCAGTTACAGTGCACATATTTATCCTACTTTTATGCTGGATGGATGTATGTTAAGCATGTACCAGTGAAAGAAGAAAGCAGCAGAAAGGTACAGAAATATTGGCAAAAAACAAAAAAAGACAAGCATGTAAGTTGGAGAGAAGTAGAGTAGGAAGACAGAATTCATGACATTTATTTTTTGTTTCTTACCACTAATCCACACACTGTACACAGGTACAGGCAGGAAGGGTAAGAGGTGTAAAGGAGGAAAAATATTTCACTCTTGCTGCCAACCGGTGATGTTGCCAACTGATCATCATGACTGAACTCCTGCAAAGGTGCCAAAATCCATAGCCATTTCCCATTTTCGGCATTTGGCCAATACAATAAGTACATAATAGCATTTCAGAGTTCTCCCAAGATATATAATTTTGGCAATGTAAAAAAGGCCACTTGAAACAGCATTTAGATGTGACACAAAAAACTTCCCACTGAAACCAATAATAATGAAATTCAGTGACAGCAAACCGCACAGGGACACAGTTCTCCTGCTAAATCAACAACTTTCTGCCAAAGATTAAACCCAGAGCAGCAAGGGCTCTAATCTGTGCTATTATCAGGGGACAGATGCTGGAGCCTCTTTTCTGATAATGAGTTACAGACTGGTTCAGTCTTGTTTATGGTTTTTCACAGTCACTTAAAGCCTCCCAAGACCACATGATATTATCCTGATAATGGCCTGAGCTGATAGACCTGAGGGAGCATGAGCGTCATGGCTGATGACTTCCACTTATTCCATGTTATTAGAGGACTGCAAAAGCTGCCTGCGGGATACATATGAGGATCAGCAGGTCCGTGTTAAAAGTCTGACATTCTGACTCTGTTTAGGAAAGGTGTTTTATTTTTTCATTTTGAGATTTCTGATCCTGCACCCACAATGAATTTATGGTTTTATGTACTTTTTTTTGTTTTTCCTGACAAATACTTTTAACAATCACTAAATTGTAATAGTTTGTGCTGTACATAGAGACAATATTTTATAAAAAGTTTAGCTTACCTAGTTTGAGTCACATCATTTATGAAGGTAAAGCAATTTTCTTATTTTAAAAGGTATTTTTAATCCCACAGCTGGAAACTGAGGAAATACTGGACAGGTTGATGATGAATGTTGTAATTCCTGACTCATTGTTCTCAATCAACATCTTCCCCACGTTTCCAGTTACTGATCTAGTTACTAAAATTATGTAATCGACATTGTAATGATAGTTTAACAGAATCTTGTTCAGTTCAGATGCACATGTTGAAAATAATGCGTAAAAAGCTTATAACTGGGGTTTAATGGGGGATTTTTTATTTTCTCATTTATTGAACGTAGGGTTCTGTTAAGGGCCATAAGCAGGAAGTATTGCTGACAGTTTCAATGGCATACCTTCTTTAGATCTCAAAGTTGCAGGATGTATTCCTCAGTGTTTAAATCTTAACAGGAACAGTCATTTCTGCAGAGAATCAATGCTGTCCATGTGCAAATTCCCAACCTGCCAATTAAAGGGGAACAAACCATAGGACCATTAAAAATGCCACTGCCAAGAATCAAATTAAACAGGGAAAAAAAACCAAACATATATGTTTAAATATGCTTGGAACATCAATGTCATTCATTGAAGATGTACAATGACAGCACTTCTCATGCAATAAAAGGAACATTTAATACCCTTTTAGATGTTGACGTTACAGTTTAAATTAGAGACCATGATGACACAACTGCCTTAGCAGATGGTTTGTTTCCAAGAACCACCAGGGAAATCAGCTGCAGAGCGTGCAGCTATTTCTAGCTCACTCTTAGCTGGAAATTGAAAGAACCATCTGTCATGTTGTGTGATGGACAACCGTCACAAAATAATATCAAAGAAGTACCTTGAAAAAGAAACAAAAACAAATGTGTCAAAAATCTCTTGCCTATGCCACACTTAACACTTCAATGCTATTTTCTTGCCCTTTTCGGTGAAGAACTGTTTTTACAGTTCTGTTCTTATCCTTCTGTTTTTAATCAAATAAATATCCCCCCAAAATGCAACTTATACTCCAGTGCGACTTATATATGTATTTTTCTGCTTTATTATATATTTTATGGCTGGTGCGGCTTATACTCCGGAGCGACTTTTAGTCCAGAAAATACGGTAACTGAAGTAAAATTATTACTGAAAATGTTTAACATTTGAAGCAGTTTGTTAGCTTTGAGGACATATTTTGCAAACATACATGCAATGAATATTTCTAGAAACATTACATAATAGTGAGTAACCATGTGTTGATGACAGAAAGCACAAATTTGAACCACCAGGAAAAAATATGACTATGACAATTTTTAACGTCATTGTCTATTAAATGATCTCAGGTAATGTTTAACTGCCAGTTAAATCAAGCGATAGATTGGAAAAATCTGTCTTTATAAGTCAGAAGATTCCCAGAGAAAAGAAAATAAGCAAAAATGATTTAACTGTAAAACAAAAAAAACAAAAAAGGAAATAAATACTACAAACATGTTCCTCTGGTCCCTGATTCTGTTAAAAATGGTAATTTCACTATTGTTTTCTCAGACAATATGTAGTCATTGGAGGCTTTATAACAGGTATTGGAGAGTGCATTCAGTTCTGAAAGACAATTTATATATCCTTGTCTATTTATTACTTCATTTCTTGCTGGAATCTTTGAGCTATTGCTTCAAAGTAAAGATTGGAGATTTGGGCTCCTGTGGAGTTCAACAATCATTAGTTTTTGATGAGCATTAGATAAGAAATCACCTGCTGACATGGTAAAAATACATTTTTCATAAAATAATTTCCTAAATTGACAAAAAAAAAAAAAAAAAAGGAACAAATGTTCTACTGCTCTCACTGTATTCCACAGTGTGATAGAAAAACCAATTCAACTACCCAGTCGTGTATTTTCAACATGAAGCCATCATAAAGCTGCAATGTGACCCATAAATTCTGGCAGATGCACTGATGTAATTGCAGAGCCTCTCCCATCAGCATTTCAAAGGCAGGAATCTTGTATTATGTATGCAAAAATAGACAGGAATGACAATAGCATTGAGTACAATGTGGTAGTAAAGGAAGACATGCAAGTTACTGAATTTATCCCTCTGATTAAATAAAAAAGCTGAGATTTATGAAGATTATATATTTTGGAATAACATATGCTGATGTCTTAGTCTAATAAATGTACACTTCCACACACACATATATCTATCTATCTATCTATCTATCTATCTATCTATCTATCTATCTATCTATCTATCTATCTATCTATCTATCTATCTATCTATATTTGTTTTTTTGTTTTGACAGTGTTAGGATCTGGGATTGTTTGAGTTTGGTTTTAGGTTGTGTCATTTTTGTGTTCTTTGGTTTTCTCTATTAGTTCTGCCGATACAGTTCTTTAATTTCATTTAATTCAATGGAAACAGTAAATGATTATTACACTGAGTATGATCTATCCCTAATGCTTCATGTGATATTAATAGCTGCTGGTAGTTATTCTGATGACTTTTTATAAATGATGGTTTATGACAATTACCTTTTTCATTTCTAAACTTGATGTGAAGCTCCAATAGGCTCTGTTTTGGGATGATTACTGTATCTAGTTTAACTTCTATTTATACTCTTCTTCTCTAGATGATTAATAACACAAAAATGTCAAACATATTTTAACCAGATTTGCCTGATGAAATGGTTTAGAATTTCTTTGGTAATCTGTTTATGTGATACATTAACAAATAAGAATTTCTGTGACTAAAGACAGTGTTTGTGCATCAGTCAGGTTTGAAATGCCAGTTTTGAAAAGACGGGAAGGTTGAAGTGGAGAGGCAGAGGCTTTATTTCTTTTTAAGCATACAAAATAAAATGCATAGTCAACTCGATGCCGTCCAAAGACTGCAAATCAGACCGAGAGATTATCTTACAAAAAGGTTTATTTGTTTATTTTTGGGGATGGCAGGGATCAAAATGTTTGTTTTTGGATATTTTATGCTCTTTAAGTATTCTTCTCATGCTAACATTTTATCAACCAGAGAAAGATTGTTGGGTCAGGAACGAAACAAAATCCTATTGTAGTTTTATAGCATGCTAGTTGACAGATTTTCACTTTTCTTTTCTTTATGTCAGATACGCCAGTGAAAACATTGCTTCATGGTTCATTTTTCTAGCTTTAAAATAATAGTAATTTATGCCTTTCAGTTTTCTTTGACAACTATGTTTTGTTAGATGTCAGAAACAAAGTTAGGATTTTTTCCATAAAAAATTATATGGTTCTGAAAACTTGATTTCTGTTATCTTGTCTGTTAATACGAAGCATCCAGCCACTTTTCTTTTTCTTTTCTTAAATGCTTAGTTTTTATTTCTAATATTTTTTTATTATTATTATTTTGAGATTGCATGCTAGAAATGGAGAAACATTTCTCTGTGGGTAAGTTTAGAAACACCCCCAAAACACTTAACTTATAGCATTCATCTTATTTGTATTAATGAGTTTGTTTCAAGTGGCTTTTTAAAATAAAATTTTCCAGTTTTAAATCCTGTTTAGTATTTGTGTTTGCATATGTTGTTTACTCAGGAGTTTTCCAGTAGCTTAGTTTGTGACTTTGTATTTTATGACATTGGCAAGTTGCAGCTAAAAGTCATTATCTTGCTCAGTAGTTTTTATGAAGGCTTTTGTGGATAATAACTTTTAGGTAGAATTTCTTGGTTGCACATTTTTGTACAGATGAAATTTATAGTGCATACTGCCATAAAATATACAGAAAGCAAAAGAAAGACTGGTGACATGGGAGTAAAATTGATTCCAAATATGAGATTCTGTTTATTGACTGGTAGCTGTAGCATCACCTGCTTGCAAACAGACAAATCTGATTTCCTTTTGTTTTATTTTTATTTGAGGATTAATTTGCTGTGATCATATTCTTCAGTTAATTGCGGTTAGGCATAGAGTAATTGACCCACTACTCAAAAACAAGTAATCTCCATGAATTAAGTTGTTCTGAGTTAAGGTGATCCTACACATTTTTTCCCTTCTCCATGTCACCAAACTGGCTGCGTAATAATGTAACTCTGGTGACAGCTTTTACTTTGCTCCTAAATAAAAAGACCAACAAGATACAAAAAGTTTCAAGATTTTATAGCTTTTGTAGTTTTCAAGTGTTGTGCACACTTACATCTTCTATGATCATATCAGAAGCAGTTGTAAACTGTAATCGCCAGGCTTTTCATGACTTCACATCAGTCCTGTGGACATTGCTTTCCAAATGGTTAATTTAACTGGTCTGAATGTGAACAATACATTACTCTGTCGCATTAGCAATCCAGTTAGAGAATGAAAATATATGTGTGCAGCAACATCATCTGAATCCAGCTCATTTAAAATGAACTTAATTAGATCAAGAAAGGGATGAAAACCTTTCCAGTAGCACATCAACTGGAAAATCTTGTGATTGGATGCTTCTCAGGTCAGCTCCAGTGTCACCTGTTGGCGGATCAAACATGTTTTACTTCAGCTAAAAAAAAAATTCACATTATGTGAGGTCACTACCATTTATCATGCACCCCTTTTGTATGTTGCATGTGGAAAGCCTATTCTGTGTTAACGTTACCATGACAGTGTCTAATTGTTCTTTTTCATATTTTAAGTATCACCTGACCATCTGAGACTGAACGTTTAATGATTGCTGTAAGGGCTATAAATTACTTACAGAAAATATGGCCGACTCTTTTGCCATTCCAATCAATTATAAGTGAATCTGGGCAGACAAAGGATTTGCATTAACAAAGAATAAGATTAGGCATATATTTAGCATTGATTCATTGATTTTACAATTCTGTAGCATTTAAATGCATTCCGTAGCAGCTGGACTTGTATTCAGTATAGATTTGCCAGCCTGGCTTAACTAATGTAATAACATTTGTCATCAACAGACTAGCATAACATTGTCTTAAAAACTTGGTATTATTGAAAATTATGCAATTATATTCTGTGCTGCATTAGAAAAATGTTTCTGGACTATAGGTCACATTCTTGGTTGCAACAGAAAGAAAAGGTGTAAAACCACAGCATTGAACAATAGGTCAGTGACTCAAAGAAAACTACAGAAGACAACTTGGGTTATGGTATAAAAAAACTTTATTCTCAAATAATATCTCCAAAATATCTGATAGATAAACGGTGAGTCTTGCAGGCTGTGAGGCTGAATGCACAAACTGTTATGCAAGTCTTTGTAACGCTCCACTGTTTCCCTCGTGATCATGTTGGAGGACTGGGTAATTCGCCTGAAGTACCAGTGTAGTTTAACACCTTTAAATTTGCTGCCAAATATTCATGATGCTACATCAAAATTTTGTCACAGCTCAATGATCCAAACAGATCTATTAAGCTAAAAAAAAATTTATTTAAACAAATTTGAAGAAAGAAAAAAAAAAGACTTCATCCAATTTTTTTTTTTTTAATCTTTGCCTCTAAAAGCCATTCTCTCTAAGATGTAAGTGTGAGGAGTAGCCATATAGAGCTGCTGTTACACAGGAACAATGTGTTATAAAGTTGGAATGATTTTAATGATTTCAAGGTTCATTTGGTGTACTACACATGTACTGTTACTATTTCAAAGATTTTTAAAATGATGACTCAAGCATCAATGAGCACAGAGAATCAGAAATTCTAACTACATCATAAAAGCTTTAATGTTGAAAAAATGAAACATGAAATTAATCCCACCTCGCTGCAAAACCTGTTTTAGAGTCAATATTTTCTTTCACATTTGTTACCTGGAGAAAAGTTTAATTTAGCTTCAGCTCTCAAGCTTGTGTGTTCCTGTGTAAAAGCAGTAATGACGGGCAAATAAGATCATATGAAACTTTTGATATTTGATACTCAGTCTCAACCATAGATCTTTACATGGTGTATAACAGTAAAAACATTGATTTCAATGAACAAGATTTTATTTGTACCTACATTGTTATTGATAAAAATTACAGCATGTTTAATAATTTGTTTTGATATTTCTTTCTTTTTTTTTTTTTTTTTACAAATCTCTTCATAAAAAATAGATTTTTGTACAAAAATGTTTTTTTTTTCTTTTGCACCTACTTCAAGTTCAGCAGCACATGATAACGGTGGTGAGAGATGGCAGCGGTGAAAATGTAGGCATCACAAAGCTAGAAACAAACATTTTAGATGACAGCGACTTTCGGTCAAAGACGTACCATTTCTCAACTCATCTGTGTGCCACAGGGGACATCAAAATGAAAAATATATATGTATATGTATTTCAGCATATTTTTAAAAGCACCAGCCACTTCCTGCATGTTAATGAGTTAATGAGAACGCATCTCTTCGGCTTAACTTAATAAGTTTGTTTTGTATCTCAATGAAAAAGCGGTCATGTGCTCAACTGATAGTTATTCATCTTTCTAATGAAGAAAACGGGACTGCAGATAAATTCTCAATTCAGAAATAATAAGGTTTAGTTTCCATAGTAACATTATCCAACTCAAAATGTTGGGAATGGAATTATGCAAACAGAACCACAGCTCCTACATGTGTGAGAGTGCCTTGCAAAAGTATTTTAAACCCTTAAATTATTTTCACATTTTGTCTTTTATAAATATATATATATATTTTTTAAATCAAAGCAGTGCACAGCTACAAAGTGGAATGGAAATTATGTGGTTTTCATAATCTTTTACAAATATATCTGAAAGGAATGGCACGCACATGTATTCTGTCCACTTTAATGGGACTCCCTTGGTAAATAAAATTCAGCACAACCATTGCTTTCAGAGGCAAACTCTATGAAAAGTTAATTGAAAAATCTGCTCCATGAAGGCCTTTGTTTGTTCACTAATGTTACACATTAGTGAACAAACAAAGGCAAAATCAGGTGGTGGAATAGTTTGAAGCACAATTATCTTGCAAAAACTATTTCAATGTAATAGGTAATATTTTTCGCTAGCAATGTAAGAAACTCAGAAAACATGGAACTATTTTTTTTAATTAAATAATTAATACATATTTAAATATATATATAAAAATAAATGTTAAAAACAAATTTGTGTGGAGAACAACCAGCACTGAACAGGGCAGAAAGCTGGTCAGAGTTCACAGGAAGCTGTAAGGGGCTAAAAACAGGCATTTCTGAAAGAAAACCTGTTGGATTTCAGAATGGGTGTGAGGTTCATTTTCCAGCAGGTCAATGGCTCTGAATATACAGTCAAAGCTATAATGAGTAGATCAAACGGTCAGATCAAAGCATATTCATGTCTTAAAACGGCAAACTGAAAGTGTAGACCTGAATCCCATTGAGAATCTGAGGCAAGACTTGAAAATCACAGTTCAAGGATTCTCTCCATCCTGTTTAAGAGCCTGAGCTACTCTGCAAAGGAGAATGGGCCAAAACTTGTCTGAATGTGGAGAGCTGAAAGAAAAGTACCTTAAAAGACTGTAATTGCAGGAAAATGTGGTTCTACAAAGCACTATCTCAGAGGAACTGAATACATACGCAGACTTTGTATAAATGTTTAAATGTTATATCAGTTTTCTTCCTCTTCGTAATTGCTGTATGCTCCACTTTGTACTTTATAAATATAAACATAAAACCAAATTAAATACCTTGGTATTTGTGGTTGTAATGTGACAAAAATAAGGGGTATGAATATTTTGCCAAGGCACTGTATGATATTTTGGTCTATATGGCGTCAGAACGGTCAATTCTATGTTGCATTCGTAACCATATTTTGGAAGATTAAAATTGCACTCAGTTCAACAATTAAAATTGATTCTGTATTTTAAACATTTGAGTATATTATGTAATTTATATAAACAACAGTAAAAATTGCGAAAAACATAAATCTTTTCAGGGTCGAAATCAATTTTACCAGCTACATCTGTAGGCAGATGACTTTTTGACTTACATACAATAAGACTTAACCTTCCCACAGTCCCAGTTCAACACTCATGAAGAGTGAGGCAACGGAGGTGTCCCATTTATGCTTATTATATTTATTTATTTATTTGTTATCAGTTCCCAAAACTGATATGATGTGGGATCAGTCCGACCGGAACAAATCACAGGGTAAGAAGCTCACACAGGGTCTACTCAACCCATTTAGGACTGTGGGACGGTTAAAATGATCAATATCAAGATTTAGGCCAAGTAATCTCTTAATTTTATGTTCCTTCTGCTTGGAAGTAATGTTAATACCAGAACTTTGACCTAAATCTATGGAAGCATCCACAAACATTTTCAGTATTAGAAGTGAAAATAGTTCCACTGATATAATGGAAAAAAAGGCATGTCATAAATGATGGAAAAGGGTGTAAATGTTTTTTTTTTCTTTCACAAGCAATATAAAAATAATAGAAAGTACCTTTTGTACATTGTTTTTTGTATTTTCAGGAACACCAGTGATAGTTCCAGTCAGAAATAAACTGCTTGATTAAATGAAAATAACTTGAACTCTAAAGCCATCAGGCATTTGAATAATTTTGAGCCTAAATTTCTGTAAGGATGAAATAGTCCCATGCATCAAAACGATTCTTAATGTTATCCCACAGATGGGTTTCCACAATCTCTTCACGTCTGTCGCATTGCACTTGATATTTCTCTCTCTCTCGGATAAGGCTAGCAGGTTAAAAATACACTGACTGTCAGGATCAAACATAAAAATAGACGTGATTACGGACCATATAAATAACATAAATGGATAGTGGTTTCTGTCATGTTACACAGTCAGTTTCTCACATATAACAATTACCTAAGAATAGGTTACTAATTCAACATTTCCTGCCATGAGCTTATATTTCTACAGCACATTTTTAGATGTAACTGGGCCCACCTTTCACAGAAAATATGTGAGGGATATCTGTTTTTATAACAAAATGAAGTCAAATAGCGCCTGACATCTGTCACTACAGACCTGGTTATCAGGGGAAATATTGAAATATTAGTGGGTGGAAAATCCTGTTCTGAGCTCAGCATGCATTCAAGTGTGCTTATAGAAATTTTACAAAGATTTGACAGTCGTGCAGAAAACTCAGTATCTGCACAAAATGACATTCTGCATTATGCCATATTTTTATGGGACTGGAGGATGTCAGATCTAACCGTGGTAGTGCAGTTACATTGTGGATAAACAAAACAGTCCACATTCTCTCTTTCAGGCACACTAGGAGATCAGCTATCATTCAGTAATTATAAAACTAGACCTTTTAATACAGTTTTGGAAACCAGCCTCTAATTTTCAGGCTCTATTATGCACTCCTGACTCCATAGGAAATCTACGCTGAATTAATCAAATCAATTAAAACCAGAAGCACAGAAAGCTCTCTTGCAATTAAAAAAAGAAAGAAGGAAGAGATGTGGCTCATGACTGTGAGCAGACGCTCCAGTGTTGTTTACAGATGTCTTGTTTATTCCTATACGGAGATACTGAATATGTCATCTATCTGGCTGAAATATTTTTAAGAGCTGTTCTGTTTTTTTGTTTCTTTGCATCACAATGGTTGTTTTACATAAAACAACGTCTATTCAGACTGGATCAGCATTGTTTAACGGCATTTCATTTGCAGCATTGAGATCTGGGGCAAAGTCATTTTCCAGTAAATGAGGTGAAAGCCATAGTTTTGACAATCTTCTCATGCACACTTTTGGGGTATTTGAGTTATTCAAAATAAGCAGCTACCTTTAACGCGACTTTATCTCTGTCATATATCGCTGCAAGAAATATGACACATTAGTTAGAAGATTTCATTATTTTGTCTGTTGGAAGCTCTTCTCTTTACATGTTCATAATCTACTCGTGCATGAATTAAATTTCAGGGAATGTTTTTGTGGTTGTGCTGTGGATGCTGTTTGAGAAAAAAAACAAAAAAAAAACATGAAAAACATAAAAAATGACAAAAAAAAACATGAGGCTTAACGCAAATGCTGGATGTATAAAAATATTCTCAGAATGTTGTGGGTGAAGCATGAAACAGACCCTGGAAACAACAAAGGAGACACAGTGAAAGCAATTAAATCTGTTACATAAACCAAGTGCAGCAACTTTCGAAAAAATAATAGTATTTTGAGAAAACACTGCGAAAAATAACAAGCTTAGTGTTTGAAACTTGTGGATTTTCTTCACTTGTACAGATTTATGGATGTCAGAGAAACATTTTTCAATGTTCCAGGAAATCGGTGGGATAAGTTTGTCCGTAAGCTTGTATATTTGTTGCAGTGATGATCCAGCATTCGTAATAAAGGATTTGACACACTTTCTGCTGATGAGGTATTTCTTAAATAATACGGTGATATAATTGCTGACAACCCTAAATGTGCATGTTGCCTTTCTCATGAACTTGTTTGACTGCTGACCGCTTCTCAAACCAATCACAAACTCTCTGTGCTCTTTGAAAAGGCTGTTGTAACAAGACTGTGTGCATCAGATATGTAATGTGATGAAAGGATGCACAATAATAGCGGTGGAAAGGAACATGTGCCTTTTAAAGATGGTTAGAGAAATGGTTGCGGAGCTTTTCTGAAAGCTAATACTCGAAATTGTCCCATTTTCAAGAAAAAAGCTGCTAATTAATTCTGTGCAAATTACTATTTTTTTGGATAGGCATTTTGCAAGTTATTGTAACTAGTTTTTAATGAATGTGACGTTCTCCTTTTGTTTCTTCTACCAATTACATGGAAGCAAGTAAAAGCTTTCAGAAAGAGCAAGAAACTGACAACATTTCCTGTCTACCTCTTTCACAAGGGAAATCCCACACTTCTGATTAGCTAGCATGTATGGTAACAAATAAACAACTGCTAACAGGGAGCGAGAAATATAAATGTGTATATACAAACACACTGTAACCCTGTATTTAGTCATATTGTCTTTTTAAAGATAGAAGCTTTTGAATTAAAATTCTTTTTTGAATGACTCCTTTAGCAAACCCATTTATGTTCCCAAATCTTCTCTTCGTTCCCTCGTCCCAATTGGGGCAAAAAAACAAAAAAAACAAAAAAACAAAACAAGAACAAAAACAAAACTAAACAAAGAAATAATAACACTAGTGCAAAATTTGTGCGATTTATATAAACTTTATATTTTAGAGAGTCCCCAGCAGCCGTGGTTTGGGAAGTCCCAATGAGCCACTGGGCTTTTGAACATACGAGTCTGTTCATCAATATCTTCACTGAAGAAAAATACCAGAAGAGACACATAGAGACATCTTGATGTCTCTGTTTCCACTCTAACATGTCCATGTCTCTTTTTACAGTTAGTTTGACTGACAACAGTGACTAACTGCACTTTTTTGTCTGTGTCCATTTGTCCAGTTGCTGTCAGTCAGCCAGTCTGTCAGCAAATCAGTTTATCTTATTTCGGATTTTGTGGCTGGAGAGTGCAGTGTAGAAAAGGAATCAGTCATCTTGCGGCTGATAGTCCAGACCAGAGTTACAAGAGAACAAATCATTTCCTGGATTTGGGCACAGTTGATTGCAGCAGTTGACAATCCTGACAGCTTATTGCCTCCAGGTTTCCACTTGTTAAACCACCAAGCACAGAATTGTGGCGAGTCCAGGAAAAAACAAATGTTTGATTGTGTTTGACAAGCTTCTGCAAACCAGTCCATAGTCTGCAAAGGCATTACAACGCAATCTACTGGTTTTATGTTTCAAAAACTGAATTCTGTGCAGGACTTATTGGTGTTTACTATCTTCTTGTAATATTTGAACATGTTGAAAACTCGCTTAGCTTGGGATAACTCTTGGTGTTGGTGCAAAACCTTTGGGAACATAGTTTAGAGAGGCTTAATTTGCTATGTTTTAACCTATTTAGCTGCAGTGTACTACGGTGCTGTCATAAAAGGCATAAAAGTGGCATAAATTAATGAAAATTACAAGAATCCATGAAACAAATTGTTGTAATATCTGTCCACTAATAGTACCTAACTCTGTGATTGTCCTGCTTGTCGCTCAGCTCTCTAAATAGGCTAAAACATTTTCAAACTTAACTCCCATCTAACCCTGATTTTTGTTTGCCAAATGTCAACTAGGTTAATATTAAATTAACCCATTAAACTAATCATATCACTGCATTTGGTTTTGAAAAGTATGCAAATCTGTGGAACCCGCATGAGGTTCTAACACAAGAAAGACTGTAAAAGGTTCATTTGTCAAATCCAGAAGGACGGAAAGTCAGTGGGATGATTTTGGTCCAACACCAGTGACTAAGGTTTTAAATGGGGTCCATCTTATATCTGTGAGGGTATAAAAGGTAGACTAGGTGTATGTGCTTCCCCTGAGGGTGAAACCTCGTGTTGGTCAAACCCATATCTGGCCTCCAGCGGGGAAGTTCATAAGCCTGTACCACTGTGCAAATTTGGCATGGGAGTGTGGGATGATATTGGAAATAACTGCTGCTGATTTAGCTATGTGACCCTTACTGCAGAGCTTTTTTCCAAGAAAAAGTAAGGGCAACTTCTTCAAACTTGATGAGCATGCTCTTAGCAGCCGTTCAACTAGCTATACCATCTCTATACATGCTTGAAATGCAACAGTGCCAAAAAAAAACATAAAAATAAAAATCAACTGTAGCTGAAGCAGCAATCTCCTGAAATCAGACTTTATGATATTTGATGAGGTCATGATTTACTGCCTTTTTTTGTCAGTATCAGCTATCTTCTCTGTCTTTCTCCCTCAAACCAGAGCGGAAAAATGCCATTGGAAGGAAGTGGAGTAGAGCTGCATTATTGTGAAGATTTTGCTGGCAGGGCACCAGCATGTTACACAAAGGCTGCTCATGGTGACAAGTCCAGATATTAGGTTTGTTTGCTTTGTATATTGGTTACTCCACTCAGCAGACCGCCACATGAAGGTGGTCTGAACCGCTTTATGGGCAGAGACATGTTTACCCAACTACACCACAGTGCAGACTGTATTAAGGGTGGTATCAAATCGAACTGCCTTAGCCTCTGTGGGCTTCATGTTGGTGTCATACATTGGATTTTCAAATGATGCCTGCCCATTGGAGCTCTCATGTCCGACATAGCCGTTGAATTGGACCTTTGGACGGGTCCTGAAAAAAAAGAGACGCAACACTGCATAACCAGTACAAGTTTATCTGCTAATGTAAATCATATAAAATATATACAAAAGCAAAGCCAATTTTAACAAGGATTTCAAACACAAAATCCTAAACAAACCACACAATCAGTCATGTGAGGGGTTTTAATGATGAGAAATTGCTTCACCGTTTTGATTCCTTGCTGTAATTTTTTATAAAGTCTACTTTTTTAGGCTTAGTGGCTCAAAATAATGCAGAAAATGCTTCAAAACAATTTCTAAATGGTTCATAGATGTCAAGGTAAATATTTGTATATATTTAGTTTCATCATATCTAGAATTGTTCCAACAAAATTTTAGATTGAAATGTCTAGGTATGTGTGCAATTTTCAAAGCAAGGCTGAGATAATTTTACGTTAAAAATCAAGAGACTTTTAAGTTGGATAAAATAATTAGTATTTTTGTGATGTTGTTAATAGTGATACTTTTTACTCTAATCTTTGGTGGTAAAGTGTAAACGATGGGGGGGGGGAAAGTTCTATTGCTAATAATCTATAAGAAGCCAGATCATGTTTTAGTCATTAGTTCACATTAGCCAGGGTTGTAGAAAAATTTCCATGCTTTACTGTCTTGATTTGCAATGCATGATCCCCTGAGCTCCTTTAATTTCACAGGAGTTCATAGGGAGATGCATTAGTTCAGGAATAACTAGACAGTTTAACGCCTCATATCCTCTCACAAATGAGAGGAATAATTTAACAAGTTTATAGGTATGACTCCTAACTTTGTCCCTCAAAACCAAATCTGTAACGCTCAGAAATGCAAAGTTAAATTTATTTAACATTCCTTTTAGATCTATTTTTAAATGAGCTGATTTGCAGTGATGACTGAACAGTTTTAGGGAGAGGAAGTTACAAGTAAAAATGAAAAAGATTGTGGGTGAAAAATTGTAAAAGCAGTGACAAAATATAGTGTCCAAACATTTTAAATAAGCTGGAATTCCCATGGTTGCAGTTCAAAATATATACATGTATTTTTAATACACATACATGTTCACAGCATGCTTTTTTTATTAAGATTTTAAACAGTGGTCTAACTGAACATTTAAGACTGACAAATACACTTTCCTAATTTGTCTGTTTGTTGCAGATTCCATTTTAGATAATCAGTTCCTTTAATCCTGTTAGATTTAATCACTTACTTCTACACCCTGTGGAACTATTTGCAGCGAGGAGTGCTGCTGCTGTTTGATTCTGACCTCATTAAGAGTGCGTGTACGCGTGTGTGCGTGCGTGCGTGTGTGTGAGCAATGGTGGAAATTCAACCCTGGGGAGCCACTAAGCCTACCCTACATGTTCAAGCCATTACTTTACAAAACTGCGCACACCAACACATGGCATGGACCTCCCTGCACGGAAGAAGCTTAAATCACGACACAGGCCATGGCTGTAGGTGCAAAACTTTCCTTCTATCAGGAATATGAAAAATGGCACACATAATTGTTCTGACAGTATTGTAGATAATATATAGACAAATGGGTCAAAGCAAAAAAAAAAACTGCGGAGCACACACACACATGCAAACCCTTTAGTTTCTCATTAAGCAAGTACTTTACATCAGCATGTGAAGAATTAATTTATATTTCTGTCGGCTTGCCATTGTAGTGGTGTAGATGTTGAAGCATGCCTGCAGAGATTTAACTATAGAGAGTATAATGAATGCAAAGCCTCATACTGGATACAGTATGAACAAACTTATTAATGTAACAGCGTATCAAAGCATATGAGTAACTTTACTCATTTACAATTTAAAGATTTTTCTTAATGACATCATGCTGACAGGGAGATGACAATGAGATCAAAGACAAAATAAAATGCCCTGATAAAGCTTTTCATGATTGCTGTTTGGACACAGTAGGGCTGCACTGCTTCAGAAAAAACCTCATGTTACTTGTTCTCTTCTGAGTAGAAACATCACCCCAATTGCTCTTTGCTGATGCAAGTGATCCCAAAATTGTGTTTTAAGCTTTAATTTAGGTCCACATAATATTGTGCAGCCTTACTAAACAGCATGAATAACAGATTGCAAACTAAAAACAAGAGATGGGAATTTGACAGAGGATGTGGCGGCGGGCGGAGGTCTGGTTGTTAGAACCAGATGGATGACAGGCGCCAGTCTTACCTGCCGCCAGGCCCCCAGGTGTTTTTTGGTCTCTCATTGTCATCTGTGTCAGCAGACAATGTCCTGCATACAACCAGCAGCTTTAATGTACATCAATTTGAACTGCAGACTGCAACTTGCAATGTTGGTTAAACAAGACCTGGTAGTTTCAATTGTATATTAATGTGCAACTGAGATACAACATCATCAAAGATTGAATCTATTTCAGTATTTCAATTTAAAAAGTGACACTCCTATATTGTAATTAGAATATTACTTAAAACTAATTTTTAAAAAAATGCTTGAAGCAGAAATGTTACGACTATGTTGTCCAGCACAGTCACTGACATTAGCCTCAAAGAAAGTGAGGCATTAAAGGACATTCCTAAAAGAGTTGTTTGTTCAAAGTGCTGCATACTAGCATTTTATGAAAAGTTAAGAGGAAGGAAATTGTATTTGAAAATGATGCTTAAGAACAGGTATAACTACAGCCGTGGGAGAACAATGAGGCAACGCTCATTAAAGACTTTGGGCGAGATTAACAATCTGTCAACAGCAGTTGGAGTCAAAAGAGCCTTTCACAAAACACCTCATGGCAGGATTAAAGGCCCATTTAACTGTCTACATGTGTTTTGTAAAAGGACAGATGTGGCAAGGGGGGTAAAAGTCAGCCCAACTCATTACAGCTTCAGCTGATGTACATAAGCGTATGTGATCTTGTCAGGTTGAGAGAACGATGTCGGGATGACATTTGGTTTGTGTGACCAGCCAGCCCCAGGATCGAAAGGCATGAACAAGACTCAGCAATCAATTCAGACAACAATGGTTGGAAGGTGAGCTAGATAATTTAAATTTGATGCATTTGGCAACAGCAGGAACACTGCCCTGAGTTTCTCTCCTAGAGTCGTTTTGAAAAGGATGGTACAGGGAGACTTTCAATTCAGATTTTATGAACCGACTTCTCACTAGGCTGTAGTTTTTCTATTAAAGTTACTTTCTGTAATTACCAAAACTTCAATAAAAAGATCAAATTGAAATATTTTGCTGTTTAGAATTAATCTAAATTTCCCTTCTGGAATTGAATAACTAAAATAGATTAAATGTTTGATTATGTTTTAATTTGTGACAATGCACCTCTATATTGTTGATGGTTATGTAAATAATGGTAGAGTTTCTACCTAAACAAATAATCACTTAAACATTCCTGTACATGTGTAGACTGTTTAGTAATCAATTCTTTTTTTTTTTAGACTGAACGCTTTTTCTGAAAAAAACACTTTATACATGCTCTAAAGACTTTCCTACTCTCAAACTTTGCAGGAGACCTTAAAAGGAAATGCAATAAAATTTTGTTCTTATTGTAGTAAATTTTTACTATATTCAGTTTGTGTGTTTTAAGTGTACTGAACTATAAAAAAATAAAGACCCAAAACTAATGTGTAAAAAAGAATAGAAAAATGTAGTTGTGTTTAAAATTAAGACTGGTCCTAAGAATAAAATACAAATTAAAACTAACATATTTTCATAGAAACAGGCTCAGGTATCACATCCAGCACCTTTTGGTAGTGTGTTTACAGAAACAGAGGACAAACAGCTGTTTTATATTCTGCTCTGCTGCTGGTCTGCTTTTTCTGAAGGATTGCCATTGAGACTATAGCTTACCTGTGCTTGTAGAGGTAGAAGGCAAACCCAGAGAGGATGAGGGCAAAGAAGGGAACTAAAATGGCTGCTGCCACAGAGCTGCTGTTCGTGTATGGGTTTGATGGATTCATTGCCGTGGTTACAGGACCTGGAGTCACGAAGAGATAAAGCAACATGTACACACAAACTCTTGAACTCAAACACTTGATTCAGTTTGCTTCACATTTCTATTCAGTATACTCCTGGAAGGTTTGTTCTGAAATAAAATAATCCCAAACAACACATTTGAAATGCATTATTTTAAATGTTATGTTGGTTGCATGATGTTATGAAAACAGTGTGTTGGTGCTGCCAAGCAGACCCACCTTGTCTTGTCAGAGAAAACTTGCCAAAGTCTTTACTGTGAATATGTCCCTGATAAACAAAGGTCTTCTGGTCAGACTCCGCAGTGACCTGAAACACAAGAGAGGGTTCAGGTTTTAGAAAAAAACATGTAAACGAGTATGAGTTATTTGTTTTTAGATTAGAATAATTTCAGATTTTTTTTTCTAACTTGACAAAACTGCAAGTGTTTTCAGTTTTACAGGAATGCATCTTAAGGGAATAGTTTTAAAGAAACATGTAGGTTAGATATTGTTTAAATTAATTTAAAAATATTTATATAAAAAAGTATTAAAAACTATCAGTGTCGCAATACAGTCTATAGACCAAATTTGCATGAAATAGCTGTGTTTTCTTTAGTTTTTCTATTTTCCTGCAGTTACAGTTGACGCACACTAACGAACAAATACACATATTTTCACTGTCCATATTATTCTAAACTATCTAAACTTTTCCTATTAAAGGTTATTTAGGATTACCAACATTATTGCTTTTGAGAAGGAATGAGGCAAATTCTTATGGCTTTCTTCAAATTCAGAAACGTATCTAAACTAACATTGCTACAAGTTTAGGTTGAATAATGAGGATGTAAACTTCAGATAAATGAATTCACAATATTTGAGTAATGGAGGCACACCTTTGGCTGTATTTTAAGGCACAAATCAAGCATACTGCCTTCCTCTGTGACATGATCAAAAAATGTAGACATCAGACAGATTTCAGGTAGGGGAATTATGAACTATTCTTAGTTATAATTTCCAGATGCCTGAAGGTGCCATGTTGAGCTGTTGAAAGAATTACAAACAATATGGGACTGTCCAGCAATTATACTGTTCTGGAAAGACAGATTCTGTGTTCCCCAGATGATCCTGTTGTGGTGTGCAGTGAACAAAAGCAAAGGATCTTCTAAGATGCTTGCGGAGCTGGTGGGAAAGTGTCATTATTTATAGTGAAACAGGGGCTGCACCTATGAGGGCGGATAATGACTTTGTAAGGATACTGAGATACGAAGAAGATTTTACTCCGAAAGCTACATAATCAGAAAAAATCCAACAGTTATTGTCAAAAGCTTATTGAAGAATACCCAGAATGTTTAACCTAGATCATAAAAAAGCAAACTTACCAAATGCAAAGGATGCATGTGAAATTCTGACTAACCCTAACCCCCCATTCTAGTGTATAGCAAATGTAAATGTTAATCCTAAGAAACCTATTTTGTGTATGTTATGAATTTTGAATTACAGATTTAGCTGCTGATTTTTTTTTGCTTGAACTTAACAAAAACTGCTTATGAGTCCTGTCTTTCCATTGTTTTAAATAAAAATAGAAAAACACAACAAATGCATTACTATCATAAATTAAAAACTGTTATGCATAAAATGTAGTTTTATAGTATGCTTTCAACATCACTTAGCTATTCTCTTAAATGTTCATGCTCTCTCACCCCTTACAGGGTCTCTGAAGCATCCAGGATTTTTACTCAGCTTCAAATATCACCCACAAAATTAAACTGACTGCCTAACTTCCTCTCCTTGGCATCCCCTAAATGGAAAGTTAATTTAAATGACTGATAACATCCAAAGTGTAAATACAGAAAATATAATCGATCCACGCCACAGGAAATTTATGAAGGCACAAAGTTAAATGTCACAATAGTTCAATAAGAACCAAGTCCCAAGCCTGAGCCCTGCAGAGCGTTACATGCTGCAACAATTGCTTGGTGAGAAGATTAAGTTCCTGGAAGTCTCAGCTGCATGCCTGGGCCACTCATGGTGACAAAAAGGTATATTCAGCCATTAACTGGGGCCTCTATAACAGAAAGGCAATTGTTCACTCGACAGCAACCAGTAAAGTGAGAATTCAGAATCACCCCCATTTTTGTCAGTACAAAGAGCTGCAACACTACTCAGTAGTTATATTACATCAAGAAATGTAATGGATTGTCTGAATAAAATGAAACCACACTTTTTTATTCCGATAGTGGATTTTTTTTTTTTTTTTTAGTAACCTATCATGCGTAGCTCCTAATTTAATTTTTTAGAGCTGCAACACTCAAGCAAACTAAAAAAAAAAACTGTGCATGGTACCATGAGCTGATCAAAGCCCTTAACTCTAGGTACCACACACACAGTTATTTAAAAACAGGCATCTAATTGCCAGTACCAAAGTTAATCCATTTCTCCTCATTAAGTCCTCTCTTATGGATGCACTGAAGAAACACAAAGTCGATGGAAAGCCATTGACAGAAGTACTGTGATCATGTACAAAATCTCGCAAATGATATCAAAATACTTAAGGACAACACAGATTGTTTAATACGATTACTTAAACCGTGCTATAGCCGTGCTTAGTTGGACATAACCATGCACAAGCCCTTTAAAGCTGCCATGTTTGAAAAAACAGAGGATAGTGTTGTCCAAGACTTATACAATCAAGTCTAATCCATTTATTCATCATCAAACTAATACAATTATCAGAATTGTTTGAAAACACTTGTTGCCTTTGTCTGCAGGAGCTCTAAAGACTTTTTTAGAGAAAATTCTTAAGATGTAGTAATAATAAAGAGCTAAAGTTATTTTGAAGCAAGAGCCATTTTTAAAGTATGTTGTGGGTAAGTGGGTGTCCAATGAAGTAAATTTAAATCAAAAACATTCAATTCATGGTATTATTTTATGACCAGATAAGATTTACCTTGTTTCCAAAGTGGCACTATGGGTAATACGGTAGTGAACAGTTCTGAGACAGAGCTAAGCAATGTGTCCGAACACACAGGCAGAAATTAATCTCAATCTAGGAGATCTGAATTGAACTGGAATGTGTTTAATTCGTTTTTTCACAGGGTCACCTAACTAGAACACACTGATTGCCTTAAGGTTCATGTGTTGGGTTCTGTAGTCATGCAGGACAGATTCGCTTTCCCACTTTGACGTTAGCTTGCTCACAGTAATCACAGCTGATAGCAGAAGCATTTAAGGTCACGTCACAGTCTCAAAGAGGAGAAGAAGAACATGAACAGAACCCGATATATTATCATTTTCTAAATGGTAAGAGAAACTAAATCAGAATCACTCATGCCAACAGATATCAAATCTAAAAATACCTTTGTCTAAGTTCAGGTTCACCTTAAGAACAAACCATCCAGACACACTACACACTGTAGTGTGAGGAGGGAAGGCATGAGAGGTCATTAAAGGAAGAAAGTGAAAACAATTGAATGAAATGCAGAACAGCATCTCCTCAGGTCATGGATTTTCTGGGAAAAGACATTCTAGGGCAATATTGTTTGACAAAGTAAGGAGTGAAGGATTGATAATCTACAACCATGTTTCCACTATGCACACTGTGATGTTTTAATTCATAATTTAGTTTTCAAGAATCTTTTGTTTTACAATGGATGTCTGCTGGATGTGTTTCCACAGTGATGTACCAAACAGCATCCTAAAGTGTGCCTTGTTTGTTGTAAACTAAAGATTGGTTAATGTTAAAAAATCCTGAGGGTTTAGATTGTTGTAATGTTTTTTTTCCCTTCAATAAAATGCTTTGATGTGAGTTTTTCTGTTTTTCTCTTCCAAAAACAGCTAAAAGTAGAAGTCTATAACTGGGTTAAGGTGTTGTTTGTAAACAAATATTCGAAAAACTTCAGCTGTGAAATTTACGAGTTACAGAAAATATGAGTCGTAGTGGAGTTTACATTAAACTCCACTACGAGTTTCAAAATAGTGTGACTACTCCTCCAGAGAGAAAGCAACATCCCATCAGAAAACTCCATTTATACTACAGTGTAGTACTGTCTGGTGAGTAAGTAATGCCTCCTTAATGGAGACATTTTCTGTGTATTCTTATTTGGTCCTGGTTCCTGGAATGTAAATAAAGGGGGTCAAAGAATGCCCTCAGATAACAACCTTGTTCCTGGGAAGTCTTCCTGTAATGGAAATCCAAAGTATGGGCAATTAGGAATATCAAAGTCAAGCAGAATAAGCAGACTCAAACACTTAGACCCAGATATGCAACGCAACATTAACTTTGGTAAGAGTTATTAAGTAAAAAGTCACAACAAACAGAACAACCCCTTGGATGACATATTACTTTAATCACTCTCTGTATCTTCTACCCCTACCACAAACTGAAAGCTGAAAATTTTGTTTTAGAGACAAGTATAAAATACAAGACAGGAAGTGCTTACTTTTAAAACATAAAATATTATTTTGCCATATTTGATTAAAGGCCTGCAAGTGTCTTTAATTAAAGAAGCTTTAGCTTACATATCCATCCATAGCCCAGTTGTCATTTTTAAACTTGCTGTAGTAATACTCTGTTGGCCCCTTCACTTGGTACACCTTCAACAGCAGTTGGTTTTCCTCTGACTTGTAAGTACCTAGAAAGATAGAGGCAGAGATTCAGATTGCATATGCAAATAGTTAGGCTCGTGTTTAAATCTTGCATAAATCAATGGCACATTATCTCCTGATTTGTGTTGGAACTTGTCAAAGTCGAGGACTTTGCCAGAGAAGATAAATACGGATAGGCAGGCAGGTGGTAAGCAAACAGATTTGTTTGTGACAGGCAGAGTAAAGGAGCCACCTTGACATTTCGAATGATCATATAACACAATATGGGAGGAAAACATGACATTTAGCCTTTAGCAACATGTCTCTGTGTAAATACAGTGCAAACACAAAAGCAGCTGATTGTCAATGTGACAGCAGACACGCGAGCAACTTCTAAGAAAAACAACCCAAAAGCCACACATTTATCTGCTTTAATTTGCAAATAAACACCTAAAAAATCATTTTCTCTTTTGATTTCTTTTATGGGCTCATTACATTATTCATTTATTTATTTTATCAGATTGTAAGTTCTCGTTGGTTAAAAAATGTCATTTAATTCCAGCAAAAAGTCTCAAAGCCAAGGACACTATTTATGTACTAATATTCATAAGAAGTGAAATTTTAGCTAATTTTGTTGTGAGCTGCATTCCAAGGTTGGATAGAAATGTGATAAGGCTGGCATTTAGTAATCAAATAGATCCTACAGTTTGTTTTCTTTTGACCTATTTATTCTGCCTTGTTACTTTTCATGTCTTTGTTGGCCTACATTAACACTCTACACTGTGAAAAAATATAAAACAACCATTGATTTCTTTGTGTTTTACTTTCAGACCTTGTTGTAATCTTTTAAAAGAGAGTTTTCAGGGCTAAAACTATCAATAGCATCGCATAGGCTACCTTCACACAGCAGGTAAATGCGACACACATCTGCTTTTTTTTTTTTTTCCCTTTTCTGACTTTCACGGCAGTCTGAGAATCCCAATTTGAATTTTTTCAACAGTTTTAACTCCTGGGCTATTACTTATCACCTACATTGTCATTTGCAGAATCTGTGTTTAAAGGCATTCTCTGTATGCCTTTAAAAATATATAACTATACTTTCTATTGTTTTTTTACTCTCATACATTGTAAAATAAATAGCCACATACCAGTGAAACTGCACTTATAAATGTACAGTTAAATAATGTGACTTAAATAATATCTAAAAACCCAAAAGTATACTCTCTTACCTGACAGTCTGATTGACACCCCGCTGGTCTCCAGTAACGTGATGTTCACTCGGCTGCTGGTAGCATTGAACCCAGTAACTGCAAAGGTGGTGGTCTGCCTCTTCCCTAAATATTCGTAAAAACCACTCCACTCAGAGTTTGGAGAGAAGACATCTGCTGGAACTTGGAAAGAAATACATGGATAAATAACAAAAGCTTATCAAAACAGGAGAAGTAATCTTTGACAGCTGCTAAAATATCCTAACGCAATATATTGAGCCTCTTCTTCCGTCACAATTGAGGGGTCAGCCTATGCCTCAGACATGACTCACGTCAAACAAAGATGTTTCTGTATTCTTGCAAGAATCTCTGTGGTGTTTTTCTCTTCTTACTGTCTCCTTCAAACTAAAGATTGACTTTGAAATAATTTATTTAATTTAAAATGTGTTTCATCATATTTGAGCTGATGTATTTAACTCTTACACTCTTGCACTTTGAAGAACTGTTCAGTAAAACTGGCTTCTGCTGATCTGTGACCCATATAAGTAACATTCATTGCTACAGTGTCAGCATCTTTTCCTCCACGGGAAATTCTTTTTGAAACACCCATGCTTACTGAGAAATAATGTAATTAATTCAACAAAAAAGTGGAAAAAACAATCAGCAATGAAGCAAAAACTCTTCAATTAATATTGATGTGCTGTTTGTAGTCCATTCTGCATACCACGGATCTTATTCTTCTGTATGTCTGACTCCCCTCTGCCTTTGGGATTTACTTTCACTCCAACTGAAATGAAAGACAGTTTAAAATTCAGTTCAGCTTGAATTGTGTTAAAATATAATATAAATTACATGTAAAGAGAAAGAAAAAAAACTAAGAAAAATAGAAAGCTGCTTGTTTCTGTTAGAAAAGAAAATCATTTTTGTTATAACAGGAAAAAATACTGAGAGGAGTATTGTTCAATTAAACATTAATTAAAATATAATTGATGTTCGTTTATATCAGTAATTCAATTCACAAAGTCAGACTCATCTTATACAGCTCCATTACACTCTATAGTGCTGAATTTATAAATGTTTTCTCAATCACTGTGGCTTGAAAGCTATAGAAGCATAAAATTCAATTTCTTTGAATTTTTTCAGATTTTATGAGATCAAATAAATTATTTTTCATACAGAAATGTTGTAATTTTCTTCTTTGGACACATTAAGATCAAGAAGGTCTTTAAAGGGTTGATTGCAGTGAAATGTGTTGCTAAATTTACCCATTAATCTGTTAAAATATGAATAAATAGCTTTCTTAATGAGAACATCATGACAATAAATATTAAGCACATTTTCACCTTAGGGTAATTTGGCAGAATACATATAAAACTTCTGGGTTTGATTGACGAAAAAAAAAAAAGTCTTGAGTTTCATCATTTCTTTTCATTATCTTGTTGAAAAATGGTCTATCACTTGAATCTATCGATATATTTGATTTTAAACCCAGGATAAAACCATTTTAAAAGTAGATAATTTCTGAATACCTTTACAGAGCGGCGGTTTCCCTGTCCATCTCCCATCACTTTTGCAGGTTCTGTGCTCTGATCCGCCAGACAGATAAAAACCTTCTTGACACGTGTATATCAGTGTATATCCTAAAGTTGGCAGGTCCATAGCTCGAACATCCACGTTACTGGGGGTTTCTGGCTGTCGACATGAATGAGCTGAGTGATGAGAAGCAGAAACATGTATGACATTCTAAAATTTGACAACTGAACAGCCAAGTAATTTCTTAACAGCCTGATATGAACAAGCAATAGTTATATCCCGAGTTAATCCTTACCTATGCATTCAGGTTGAGTTCCACTCCATGTTAGGTTTTCCAGGCACGTTCTTGTTGTCGAACCGAGGATATGGTAGTTTTTGCGGCACTTGAAAGAAATCTTACTGCCCACCTACGTATCATTGAAATATGATGACAGAAAGACTATTCAGGTTAGCCTGTTCTATTTGAAAACCAAGCCATATTCAACAGAAAATAACCTTCAATTCACAACACACTCAGCAGGTAAACAAGTTTAGGGGTACTAAGAAAAAGCTTTTAAGGCACATTTGAAAAGAAATCATGACTGTGCGGATGAAAAAAAACCTTCAGTTTTATGACTCATCTCCAGTGAATATGAACATCACATGAGTGCTAATAAACCAATTCACTGCGATAACTTTCTGAAAGAAGTTTCTTATTCTTATTTGGGGACTGAAGATGAAGAATTGCATTGTGAATCAATATTTGAGAATCTTAAACTTGAACTTCGGTGTCAAAAACAGTCTTCTTTTCTACTTCAGAATTCAGCTACACAAATTTGAAAGAAGATTGAAAATAATCTCTTTATTTCCTGTTTAAATAACTAATCTGAGTTCTAGCCTTTAGATTTACATTAGAGTTATTAATATTCAAACCCATGCCACAGACGTACTATTTATGTAATATCTCAAAGTTTTCTAATGGTTTATTTATGGACGCTGCCACCTTCGTGCTGTTTTTGCGGTTCTCACGCTATCAAAGTCACTCAAGTGGGTTGTTAACTGCTGACTGATCTTTTAACTCGGACTTCCAGAACCAACCAGCGCCTAATCCCCTTTCTTAAGAATGCATTGCTAGTCTACAATTCTGCCTTTCAGATTGTCAGAAGCCCCTCTACTTCTCACCCCACCTCATCCCAGTTGTCTTCAGAGCGTTGGTTGTCTGACAGCCATCTGTTAACCCGGCTGCTCCTCCACCAACACAAGCAGAGTGACTGCCAGTGACATTTTGATTCGTGGTGGCTTTTTAATATTTTTAAACGCATTAACTGCACAAAGCTGCAGCTGAAGAAGCATTAAATGAAGTTCATATCATATTATGTTACTTTCTATGGTCGAGTTAGACATAAATTACTTTGGATGACTTTTCAGAATCTTTTTCACGGTTACTACTATAATTATCTGCAATCATCTCTTTCTTTGAATAGAACATTTTCCAACATAATTCATGGACGTTTGTATTTTTGTTACTCATCTATCTCAAGTTTAAACTACTTGTTTTAAACTGTTTTGTAAATACTGTGAAATGTTTATGAAATCTTAACTAATTTTAAATATTAAAACTTGGGGAACACAAGTGTCAACACCTAAGATAAAGTCTGCTTTACGATGCAAATATATTTGGTAACATTTTATTTGACGGGTTCGGAATAAGACTCTCATGACACTAAAATAAACATGACATAACACCTGTCATGAACATGAGTAAGTCTTCATGAATAACATAATGACATGCATTTCTATAAATCAAAAGCACAGTGATCATAATGATATTCATGTCTGCTGATATACAGCATAAAAACTCCTCACCAGAAATGTATATTTGATTTGTACATAAAGAGTCACAATAACTTTAACATAGTTCTTGCATTAATGTATAATTTTGGTTTTACTGTTCTTAGTAAAACCATGACATCATGGTTTGGTTTTCAGTAATATACCATGGTCAACAGTGCTGACTGCTGCCCTGTGATCCAATAATCGTATCTCTAATTTCAGCTGCATAAAACTGTGAAAATATGCATTTTTTTTACTTCACCGCCATCAAGTGCTCACCTGAAAGCCCTGGGCCAAGATCGGAATACCATAGGCTGGAGTTCCTGGATCACGACAACTGTTGAAGGCTGGGTCTACACGCAAACACAAGAAAGTATCCATTGTATTTCATTATGCTCCTTTGATTACATTACCAACTGTGCCATTCAAATGACATGCATAAAAACAATTATTTTCTGAAGATGTTTTTTATTTATTCGACAAGGACATAAAAATACAGGTAATCAGGCCAAGATAACAAAAAAATTACTGAACATCTACAAAACTGGTAATAAAGTAAACCCATTAAATTATGTGAAATGCACATTTCTGAGATGGGGTAGGAGATGATGTTAAGTAGGAACAGGTGTCCCGCTTGTTAAAGATATGCCCCCTGCTTCAACACACTAAAATCGAACAGTTGAATTTTCTCTTCAATTCGTCTTTATGTTCCACAGAAATCTGTCAATTACTGTACTCATTAAATTTAATCAGGTATGTTCAAGTAGTGATTCGTCTAAAAATGTACTTTCTGATGCATCCTCTCGTCAGAAAGCAATGGCGTTTTCTTTCTTTTAGTTACCTATGCAGGTTGGTTGATGCCCACTCCAAATCCCATCTGCTTGACAGAGTCTGCTGGCAGAGCCCATCAGCACATAGGGGGAATGGCAGTAAAACCTGACCTCTGACCTGTAAGAGAAAATAAATATTAAATCACACATAAACATGACAGGAGCCCAAGTGTTTGAAACCATGACGGTATCTGTAAAATCAGTATTGACCGAAATCAAAATAGGCAGATCGGGCTTCTAAAAGACTGGCAATCGGCCAACACACTGCAGTTGTTGCACACCTAATGACAAAGCATTTTGTCTCATGTAGAAATCCCAAAGTTTATCAACTGACCCGTATGAGAAGATGTTCCCCTCTCTGAATCCTTCACCAGGAGAACCAGGATCCCCACACAGGACAGCTTGAAAAACAAAATGGTGACAGTCAACATTTCTACTCTTCTGCACTTTTAGCTTAATCCTTTGCTTAAGCTTAAATGGAGTCTGCTGTAGTTTACAGAAAATAAAGAAGAATGTGAACTCACGCAAGCACTGTGGAATGTCTCCAGTCCAAGTCCCGTTTCCCTCACAGGTTAAGACAGCAGGGATGGACATCTGATAACCCTGAAAACAACTGTAGCTCACACTGGATCCCCAGGAATGATCAGTCCCTTCGACCTTTCCATTGAGCACTTGGGGGGGATGTCCACACTGGATAACTGAGGCAACACACACAAATCAAAGTTCAGCAAAAATTGTCAGGATCTCTGCTCATCCTATGAAACTTTGTGTATGCAGCTCAGGAGGATATACACAGTATTTTACTCTTAATTTAACATTAATTTAACCTGTTTCACTTAGTCCCTCTTAGATGAGTAAGAAAAGAGAGCATTTCATTCCTTGTAAAAGAGATGTATGTTGATCCTCTTAAGTAGGGAATTGAAGACAGGGTGATAGATTTTCACTAAAACTTTTCCATATCTACAGTCAGAGAAAATAATTAAAAGTTTTAACACTGAAACTGTGAAAAACCTGTTATGTGTTGCCACTGTGCATAGCTAAGGGGACTGTAAGAAAATTTCACTGGCAGACAGAAAGCAACAGAAATGTTGCTTCTTAGCATCACCAAATCACCATAACCACCACATATTTTAAGGATTTGAGAGTGTGTCAAACATTATTGCAATGACCCTTTACCCCAATAAGCCTTCACTACTTTTAATGAAGATGTTTCATGATTCAAACCAAACCATCAATGTTCAATAAGGCCATAATCTGTCTACTTTTATTCAGCAAAAATTGGGTTTTCTTTCAAATGTGTTTTGAATGAAGATTTAGATGATATCCCTTAATTCTTCCCTCTGATACACATTTCGAGCGGCAGTGCTATTTCTGGTAATGGTTCACAAAAACCCATGACTATTTTAAAGCTTAATTTTGAAACTGCCAGTGTTCGGTGATGATATCAGATTGTCTGCAGCTGTCTGAAGAGTATTGTGCATTAAAGGAGGAATTTGTTATCATTTGATCATTAGGCAATGTGCTGTTTATGCATGACAAAGTTATTAAAGATGATGTGCACACACTTGCAGAACAGTTCACACGCACTGATGTGCGTGCAGATAACTTCATGACACGATAAACATCTCTGTGTGTGCATGTAACTAACTCCCTGAGATAATGATAACCATCTGCAAGGCTTCAAACGTCTCATAAAGTCAGTGTAATTTCTGTCTAACTAGGAGACAGATGGTGTCATGCTCCATTCACACTGCTCTGATGATACAGGGTGTACACATGGATCCAGACACAAGGCTGTTTTTTTTTTTTTCAGCATGCTTGTGACATTCAAAGCCAAAATTAGTAAGCTGATTAGCTTGTTGCAAGCAGATGTGGTTGCCTGGAAACCAAAAAAAAAAACACAAAAAAAAAAACAGTTAAAAAATGTAGGTGTATGAACCCATCTAAGGTCTAGATGAAGTACTGAGAGGAGTATATGAAAATACAACTATACATTTCTCTAAGTATGACATAATAGCTATTTGGCTTTTTCTATCATGTCATTGTTTATGTAATGAGTTTGAGCCAACTACATCTGTTTGCAGCATCTCAAGCAACATATTTCTGTCTTTGAGAGTCACAAGCGTTCTGAAGAAGCCTCCAAAGTCCCCAAAGTCATTCTCAGAGACAAAAAAAAAGAAAGTGTCTCATCATTCAGTATTGCTCATTTCATATTCCTACAATGTGTTTGGCTGGTCCGCCCCCATCCAAAGGAATAATCTATACACCTGCACACAAGTCACTGCCAGTTTTGTTCAGCATGCAGTTCATCATTTTATTGCTTTGTGACTCCAGGAACAATAGCTGGTGGCTGGCCAGAAGCTAACGGGGATCCAAATTAATCACTGTATGAGTGTTTTCTCCTTCATATAAACAACTTTGTTATTATCGAACAAACTCCAGCTGTCAAAAAATGAAAGAAAACACTTTTATTGACTTCAGCTTTTTTTAATATTCAAGGCCTGTATTTCTACAAGTCTCCAGTGCCTAAAGGACACTTGTGTTTGGAAATGAAGGATTTTGAACTCTTTCACTTCCTCTTTGAGTCCTATCTTGTATAGTCTGCAGTGATATCAAAACCTGGAGGAAGAGGAGTAAACTTGCTCATGTGTTTCAGCTTTTTATTACCTAATTAGTATTGTTGACTCCTTCCACCTACTCCACCCACTCTTCTTTTCTTGCAAATCTTATCCCTACCTCACCTCTCTTAGTCCCCAGCTCCAGCTCTCTCTCATTCCTTACCCCAGAGCCCCTCGTCTCCCCTCTCACGCCTTTTTGGACCACTTCCCCTCTGCCTTTATTTTTCTTTTAGGCATTTCTCTCTTGGCACAATTCAGCCAGCCAACACATTTTATGAGCCTAATTCCTTTTCTCACGGTGTGTTTACAGGTTCGGGGGCAGGTATTGATTTGCTTCTCGGTTTTCTCATCGCTTCTTTGCTTTCTCACTTGTTTCTCTTTTGCTTCCTCTTTGCTGCCACTGTGATACCTCATCAAAACACCTCCCTTTTCCATTTCCATTCACTTTCTTAAATCTCTTTTTCTTGACATCCCAATGCGTATTCTCTTAATCTCTCTATTGCTCAATGTGTGCCATTGTTGGTGTTGTTTGCACCACCCTCCGTTATAATCCCATTTTTTTCCAAATTCACCTCTTTACTGCTTTGATTCTCTCCCCTCACTCGTCACTGCTAGGCCTCTTTACCTTCCACCCCATACCCATCATCCTTTGTTATTACTCCGATTACAAAATCTGTCAAACTACAGCCTTGAATTCTCTGAGTTCTATTTATTTGTTTATATATTTAAGAAAAGTAAATGGTTTTGCATCAAAATAGGGTTGGATCTACACAAAAGTGATGGAAATGGGAGGAGTAAACAAAACTCATGATATGAGAGGAAAACTCTAAAGAGCAGGAGAACGGTGAGCACTAAAGGGAAAAGAAAATGAAAAGAAAGTGGACAAACAAATGGGAGAGAGCTTGAAGCCCATTCCCATCCCCAGTTCTTATTCATCCCTAACACCTATAATTTCCACTTTTCAATTTCCTCGTCAGTCTCCATCACCAACAGTATCGTGTTTTTTTTTTTTTTTTTTTTCTGTTTTGGTGTACCTCTCCAACTCCTTTGCTTGGTTCCTTTTCAGCATCCTCTCTCCCAGTTTTCTCTTTTTTTTCATCTTAGTTCAAAGCCTCAGCTACTGAGAAAGCCAGCAGGATATTTTCTGTTTATGGGAAAAGGTGGTAGAGAGGATCGCAGGAAAACATTTCCCTGTTAGGGTTGTTGAGCATAATAGTCTAAACTAGGTTGTTTTACTGTACCACTCTCAAACACTATATGCTTTCTTTTAACTTCTTCTTTTGCATGTTTTTGAGAACAGAAGGGGCTTTTTGCCTTAAAAACTCACACTATGTTTTGACGGATAATGTTCTTGTGTAACAATTTTCCAGCAGAAGTGTAGTTCATCCCTAGTCTTTTATTTTGGCAAATCAGCTCACATTTAAATACCATTTCTCAGTGAAATCAGCACTTTTTTTATACCAATTCCAATAGCATAGAAATGTTATCCCTCTTTATGATCCTCAATGCATGTTTGTAGAAAATACTGTGTAATTTTTCAATAATCAGAGCTTTAATGTAGCAAATAAACTGATGGAATTGAAAAGAGCAAAAAATAATTATCAGATACTTTTTCAGTTTTTATAACGCTCTAAAATGTTTGATAAATGTTGACAAATATTACATATTTAATAAAAACACAATGCATGCAATAAGATATAAAAAAAAGTAACTCCTTACCTATCTACTCCACCATCCAATTAAACTAAGACTTTGTGAAACCACATTTTAATTTGATTTAAACTAGTGTGCATAAAAGGTCATTTTGATCATGTGTAGCTTCTCTACAGATTTAGATTTAGTGGGAGAATTAAAAATGAGCATGTTAGTAAAATCCTACCAGAACAACTAAAATTTATGTCAGGATAATATAGGATATAGTTTGCCATACTTGAATGCAGGTTTAAAAAGTCAAAAAGAGCTTCAACAAAGGATCTGTTTAAGAGTACTTCAGCAACACGTTTGTTGCCATTTTTTATTTTTATACCTGGTGATGTACAACTTACTTAAAAGTAGTAGTGTCATCTCAGTAGTGATTGTAAAGATTTTTTTAATTTATAAAAAATTACTTTTATTTTGTTATTCATCCTAATCTCACTATATATGCAATCTTGTTTTGTGATGAAAAAACTTTGAGGTCCTAAAGTTTTTGCTGTGCTTGTCTTGTGCTCCAGGAGACACAGCTTTGTTGTCTAACTAATGTAGTATAAATGACTGGACTATGGGGATCAACAGGCCGACCTGTTTCCGACTGCACTAATCTATGCTGCCCCTCATAGGCTTTTGACTCATTCTTGAAATGAGCCAATTATGCTTGCACTTGCAGATCAGAACAGTTGCAGTATCTCATACAAAAAGCTGGACACTCCCAGAAGTGCCATTTCTGAACCACGACCAGATGGTAAACTGCCCACGGATAGTAAATCTGCCACTTATGTTGCTTTCTGATACCTTTGCAACTGGGTTTGGTTTGGTTCCAGGTTCCATCTTTAGTGCAGCTCAGAACATTGCGTCCAGCTGGTTCCATCAGGTGGCCAGGGTTACAGCGATAGGCCACAGTATGGTTGAAGGTAAATTCTCTTCCCAAATAGATGCCATTGGCGATGGGCCCAGGGTCACCACAACTGATCACTGAAAGGAGAATAAAAAAATATTCTTAGCTAAAGCAATGTGGAAGAGGTTTTATCTGTTTTAGACATGCTGATTTATTCAATCCTCTTTAAAGAGGTACAGGTTTATTTGCAGAGCTCTCTGTCACAATTAGAAAAACATAAAGGTCTCTTAGTCACCATTCTTTAAAGGGCCCAGCATGGTCAGACCGAAGTCGAATTGTTTTCACACAACCTTCAAGGTCCACAAGACACAGCGAACCAAAGTCCGGTGAAATCCCTCCCACTGCAGTATGCATCATGTTGTTTTGACATATGTCAAAACAGCAATATAGTATCAACAGCAATCATGACAACTTACAAGTTCAGAGGAGGAGAAAAAATACATACAACATGTACTTCCTCTTAGACTCGGACAATTGCTCCTCAAGAGTATCCATCCTACTTTCTGGCTGAAAAACCGACCTCTGGAAGTTGAGTAGTTGAGGCCATTTTTCAAATAAACAAAAATTCAGACCAATCACGTAATAGTTTTGCATTACAGAGTGAGGCAAAAAGTTCTTCAGAGGGGTTGTAATAAGAATGGGAAGATGACATGAGGTGGACATGTATTTTGTCACGCAACTGCGAAAGTGAAAACCAATTTCAGCAATTCGGTCTGACCGTGCAGAATCCTTTAGTTCCCAGGTGCAGAAACGTGCTTTTTTTTTTTTTAAACTATGCCGTTTTACTCCTGTTTCCTAAGTGTTTGTCTGTTTTCTGTTAAGCTAGCCAAATTAAAGTATTTTGATGCAACATACTTACACTTACCTACATATAACATCCTGGACTGGTGATGGATACCAATCTAAACTAAATTTTTTATCAGTGCATCACTGATTTTCTGACTGCAACCCTGCTACACTAAGTGTTCAAAATACAAACTGCATAGATGGTAATCATGTAAAAGCTTTCCTACCAGTGCAATCTGGGGGCTGACCAGTCCATGTGCCATTTGTTGTGCAGTGTCTGGTGGTCAATCCAGATGTTTTAAACCCTTCCCAACACGCGTAAGCCACTGAGCTGCCAAAGGTGATGCCGTCGCTGAACACAATTCTTCCATTGGCAGGGGTGCCAGGGTTACCACAAGAAACAGCTGAGGATTGATGAGAAAAAAAACATACCCGCCAGCGCTGATTAATGGAGGAAATAACTGCAAAGCGAGCTGTTAGTGTCTTCCTGTCAATCAGTGCTGATCAGCTCTGGGCTGCAATAATGAGATTATCACTGGAGACAGCTGGAAATAACCTAAAATGCATCCTTTAGTTAGTGAGGCTGATTGATGAATAAAGGTCGTTGGCCTAATTCCCAACACTGAGTGGCAGATGCGCTGGGTTACATTTGTGCACTTAAGACTAACTGGAAGCTTTGAATAAATCAGCATCATCTACTGAAGGGCTGCTGCTTAAAGCATTAAAAAACACCAAGGCCAAGTGTTGCCTGGTTCTGTCTGCTAAAAGAAAATCAGACTCTCTGTCGGGCAAAAGATTCATGAGCCTTAACATTTATACACAAATAAAAAACAAAGGAAGCATTGCTCACGCTGCCAGGTTGTAGAGTTGGTTCGTTATTTAGACCTTGTGGTCAGAGAGGGATATGGCAAAGGCCTTTATAATTTTTGATCACAACTGCTCTACGGATTGCATTACAAAACTGTCAGGAAGGGCACTAAATGCAGACAGGAAAGGTCTGAACTACTGATTCATTGAACTTTAGTTTGCTGGCAAAGCACATTAACTGAGCCAGGAGGAATTAGCAACCACCCACAGCGCATTTCACTAATAAGATCATGACAGCTGACAGCCTTTAACAATCAGCCACCTATTGATTGGATTCATTTGTTAGGACCCTTTTAAAGCTTGGTCTAAGAGTAAATTTTTGCTGTTTTCAGCTAGGAGTGTTAAGAGTGTGTGCAGTAGCAGCAGTCTGTGGATGTGTATGTATTTGTGTCTATGGATTTTTGTTTACTTGTGTCCCGGTGATGGAAATCTCACCCTTTCTGAATCAACTTTTAACCACTATTAGCCTAATGAAAAACAAATGTAGACAGACATAAATAATTAGCCTTACACAAACACAGGCCCTGGCAAAGGCAAACAGACGTGTATGTTTCTGTTGGATTTTTATTATGTGTAATCAACTTAATAGAGAGTTCAGACTTTCTTACAAAAAAGAAAAAAAAAAAAAAAAAAGCTACATGTACAGTTTGTGCCTTAGAGCTTTTTTCCTTGCCATAAGAAATTACAACCCAAACATATTGATTTCTGACACGAAGAAAAATTACATTACATTTCTGCATTTAAGTTTGGATTTTCAAAGCAGCAATAATTTCAGGGTTGACAAGACTCTTTTGGAGTGCAATTAATCAACAGGTGAACAATATTGACCTTTATGAAGTCAAGCATTGTGATAAACACAGCAAACAAAACCTACTACTTTCTAAACTGATGTTTATATCAGAGCAAATTGTTGACTTTGCTCAGTTATATCAGTAAGCCCTTAAGTTGTTAAAGCTGACTTTGAGCATTCTAGTAATTATTTTTTACAAGCCTTTAACAATACTCAAGTGGACACTGATACTGTATGACTCACCCTTCCAAAAAGTCCATAATCTAACACCAGCACTCAGGCACACTGGAGATTACGTGCTTTATTCAGCTGCAATATTTTGGGGAACAGTGTGAAATTTCCAGTGAGTCTATAGCGCTACAAAGACCTTCTGTAATTTCCCGTAAATTCCCATCTGCCCACAGAGTGCCTTCAAAAACTGCTACTATAAAGACTGAGCTTTATTAGAAAAGTGACGCACAAGATTCATTTCAGAGAGACAGATGTAATAGATTTTATATCTCAATATTGTATCAAATTTCACAAACTTAATGAATATTTCCACTCAGTTCTGCTTTTTACCTTGTGAGAATAATAAAGCACGTCACATCAATTTTATTTTTATTTTTCCTTCTGTTTTGTAGAAGCTATTTTGACTTTAAATTTATAAATACTATTTTTTTTTAGGAAAAATGTTTAATAGCTTCTTTAACTATATTTCCAAGTGCATCATAATCGGCAGCACACAAATGGAGCACTTATAGTCTTGTAAAACCTGCAAAGCAAATCATACTCAAAAGAGAGATTCACAGGACATTAACTGCAGCAGGAGTATGTCCTTCAAGTGGTATTGTGTTTGGGATAAGTAAAGAAGAGAAAAGACAATAAACAAGAAAGACTCTTGTCATGTGGTTTGGAAAAAGAGTGAGAAGGCACAGAAGCTAAGTGGCATGAAGTTCAGTGTGAAATTTCCACAGTCAGTGATGATTTGGGGATTATGACGTGAAACACAGCTAACATCTGTCATCTGTTGGTATTAGTCAATTGTGTTTTATCAAGTCCAAAGTTGCTGCAATCATTTACCAAGACAATTTTTAGACATTTTAGGTAAATGATTAGCAAGAATCATCTACCAAGACATTTTATCTTTTACAGACAAACCTTTATTTTCCACTCTGACTTGGCACCTACTCAAACTGCTAAAAGTACCAACACCCAGTTTGTATCACTGTGCTTGACTGGCTACCAAATTCCGCTGAACTAAACCCAAAAGAGAATCTATGAGATATTCAAAGAAATATTTCAGTGCACACAACTCCAAAGTCAATGAGACTTAATGGGGGCAAGGTTCTGGGGAACATTCAAAATTTTATAACCAGACTCCCTGTTAATCTTTCAGCAATTTCTTTTTTCTTGTGAACAGCATTGTCCACAATAAAGAACTGTGCTGGAGAGAGTTGGTTATCATTTTTTGACTCTGTAGGGTATTATCAAGAGGAAGATCAAAGACAACAGAGGCAACAATGCAGGTGACCCAAAGGCTAAGTTAATTGCTTACCATGCACTAATAAGGTGATTTTATTTATATAGCAAATTTTCAGCAACAAGGCATTTCAAAGTACTTTGCATGAGTTAGAGGAAATACAAACATAATAGCAAAAGAGAAAAATAATAGCATAAAATGTTTACAAAAAGGTAAAAGTATAGAACTACATATTGGTTCCCCATGTTTAGTAAGAATACAAATTTATAACCTCGTTGGGGTTTCTCTGGATTCATGATCTGATAAAACTAGATGCTGGTTCTCCATGTTTGACTCAATAAAATAGATGGTAATACATGTAAAAGCAGCCGGGGGCCAAGTATTGACTGTACATGCTGTGCAGTACCTATCTCCTCTGTGTTACAAACCAGTCACATGTAATATTCTAACTTTTTTAGAAATTTAATATTTGAATTAGCTGTAAGCTATAATTATCAAACTTAACTGCATAAAACCTTGAAATATATCACTCTGTGTGTAATGAATCTATATAATTTTCAATTTTTTAATTTAATCACTCAAATAGATTTACTTTTCAATGTTATTCTAATTTAGTGATATGTATCTGCAGTGAAAATATGATCCTGAACTATGGAGAAAATTGAAGAAGCTCAGATTCAACACATTCATAACTCATGTCTACAGGGTTTCATTTCATGAGTACTCTATCTCTGTCACGGCTTGCAAGAATGAACAATGAGCAAGCTTCTTCACATTATAGAAAATGTATAGTATGTAGTGCGAAAAGCCTGTTTGTTTGATAAAGGATCAGTTTCTTACCGTCAGTTATGTGCCTGATGCTGCTTTATGTGCAGAAAAAGAGCCAATGCTCATCAACTCCTGGGCTTCAGCTGATTTATATTTTTCCAGTGCATGGTGAAAAGTCCACATCCACAAATGCATTATAGGTTTTCGCAAAATGTGAAAAGACTCATTTTATAGCATATTTCATTTCAGCTGTAATGTTTTAAAGAAACTGGGTTGGGACCCAAAGGTAATGAGCCAGGAATAGGTTGCTATCGAAATGTCTCAACAAGACAGACAGTTCTCAATATGCTATGTTGTCACATCACAGGGCCTGGTATAAATCAGGCAGCTGGATTTTATAATAAAACCAATTTAAAAAGGCTTTGCACATGTAGATTATTGTTTACAAAGGTACATAAATATCTGATTTGTTCCACAGAAGAATCACTTCGATTTTCAGTAGAAATAAAACCTTGTGCTATGACAGAACCATGCAGGTATTCTGTAAGCTATATGATCTTTGAGGTATAGTACAGCTTTATAAAGGCTTCCCGATCGTTACAGAACCAGATTATTAGGTAACAGAATTCAAACAAATGGTCAGTGCTCCACTTCCTACCTTGACACACGGGCTGTGTACCACTCCAGCTGCTGTTGTGAAGACAGGTCCTCTCAGCTGAGCCAATCAGATTATACCCGGCCTCACAGCTAAAACGCAGAAGGCTCTTGGTCTTAAATTCTTCCCCTCCCAGTCTGGTGCCATGTGGCGGGATCCCAGGGTCTCCACACAATCCAGGACTAGCTCCTATAGGGAAATGAGAAATGGTCAATTAAATATAGAAAGCATAACAACGTTCATGTTTAGGTGAACAAATATAGTACTTCTTTGCAGTGGAACTATAAGATATAACAAACAAATCAGTTCACTTACACAATTTAAATTTACTTAATACATCTCATGCGAAGAAAAACCAAGAGTGATATTTATTGTTTAATGCAATTAGAAATTTTAAAAAGCTTAATACTGTATATTCTTGACTTTAAGTCTCACTGGAGTATAACTTGCATTGATTTAGAGATTGTCAAACATGAGGGGAATCTTGTCCATGTTAATAATATGATCTGGTGACACATGTGCAGTTTCCTGCTTTACAACAAACTCACAGAAACTGACCACCATGGGTTGGAAGTCTGCTGGCAGTTTCTGACACACCGATGTTCCTGCTCTAAATCAAAGTTGGGAACGACTCTTATCCGCTGTGTACTTCGCCAGTGGAGAGGAGCGGAGATGTATGCAGTATAAATATCGAGTGAAAGAGGTGGTTGCATTGCATGAAGCGGTAACACAAAGAAAGCCACCCTACAAAGTAATTTTTATTCATTTTCTTCGCAACTATCAGGGCATGGAGACGTAATCCTGCCTCTCTTAGAAGCACATTCCAAGGCAAACGCCCATACTTCATTCTTGGTTCATGACTGTAGTATGAATTAAAATTTACAGCAACAGCCAAAAAAAAATGTGTCATGAAATTGAAAAAAACATAGATGTCACACCTGAGTATGAGTCACAAGACCAGCCAAGACCAGTCACAGTGTGACTTATGGTCAGTAGAAAGACAAAATGTTTTTTGCTTAAAACCATTGTGTATCAACATTTTTCGCGTTTGTTAGCCTGATTAGTTCCTTAACAGGTTTCTTCTATGTTTGATATAATGACACACAAATACATGCATATGTACTCCGACATGCAAACAACTGTAATTGTTATTTTTATGCTATCATAAACTTTTCTAAAGAGCTATTTAGCGTGTCACAACTTTAGCAGCTCAAACTCAGTAGGAATTGTTCATTTAACAGTGCACACCTCTGAATGCAGAGTCTTGAATCTCAATCAAGTTTTTAGCTGCAGGTTGAAATCTTCCCTGCTTAGTGCTCTGGTTTAAGGCCATTACAGGAAGCTCATTGCGTTTCAACTACTGAGACAATAGCTGATGAGTTTCAAAATGATCATTTTTGTTAACATGGGGTCTGTGTAAGCCTACTGCAAAGCATCACTTACATCCTGCACAGGAAAGAAGGATAATTTCACCGACTTATTCTCAGATGCGCAATATTAGCCAACCAGCACACAGTCAAGAATAGCATTGGAGACAGTCACCCGGAGAAACAGAAGACTCTCAGAGTTCATGCTGCTGCCTTTTCTAACCAGCGAGAATCTTATCACAAGTGGGGAGAATTTTTATAAGACACACGCAGACTGTCATAGAGACAGTTGCTCAGAGCAAGGTTACATTTTGCGGACACACACATCAACCACTTTAAGTCTATTATGTAGACCTTGTAAGTTAGACCCCATTTTCTTTTCAGAACTGCTTTGATTCTATGTTATATATTTTAAAAAATATCAAGGTGTCAAACATTTGAGGTGAGACGAAGGCTGTTGTAGTCACAGTATCCTGTAGCTCAAGCAATTGAGCTAAAGTTCAAATAACCTTCTTATTTGAAATTGCCTATTCTTACATTTTTAAATTCTATTCATTCACTATATTTAAAATGTTTAATGTTTACTTTGTCTATTTTTAATCTGCTTGATTATTATTATTATTACTACTGTCTTCTTGTTGTATGTTGTATTTTAACTTTCTTGTACAAGCACTTTGAATCGTCTTTGGCTGCAAGGTGCTATATAAATAAAGTGAATGTTCACTGTAAACCACCTTCCAGATGATTCCAGACATCGCTACAAAATGACTGGAATAATGTTATTTAAGAAAGATCTTGAATAATGACTTCAGTTTGAGTCTATTTTATACAGTTAGGAAGTAAATATGTGCAAGAAAGGGCAGTGTGGTCATGGGGTGGTTTGTTTTTGATAAGCAAGGGGTAGGTAATTATAATCAAGGTTATAAACAGCTTGATGCCGTTTTTCAGCTATTAAACTGATTAACTGATTTCAAATTATGATGTCTCCTCAGGTGTGTAATTTATGTCCCAAATTGTGGAAAATTCAAATCTTCTCCTGGGACACACTCATGCGCTACGAGTTAGTGCTCACTGCTATTAATCTGCAGGGGAAAGACTAATGTTTAACCATAATGAGCAGTGATTAGTGTAGAAGTAAAGGTAATCTAATTTCAACATTATCGCTTTTGATAAAGTGAGCTAACCTGTAGTAGAAGGGTTTATGGCTCTTTAGCTCAGTCAAAAAATGACAACACTGCAATTTAAAAGTACTCCCTAACAAGTGAAGTTCCACTTCAGTACAAGTAGAAATAACTGATGACTACCACACAACTGAGCAAGATAACTGCAGACATTTTCATGATTATGGAAAAAGGGTCTCTCTTGATAGTTGGCTGGAAGCCACAAATCCCTCCTTAGTGTCTCTCTCTTTGCAGAAGCAAACAAAACCAAGTTTCTTTAATATTTACTGTTCAAAATGAAGTGCAAAACACTGCATGTGGTTCTGCTACTATTTCCACTCTGCCTGCCTGCACATGAAAGGGGACTGGTTTTGAAATGAAAGAAAACCAGTGTGACTCTGCTCCATCGATAGTATTTGTCTGGTTTAGATTTAAGGTGACTACAAATCCTCACAGCAAGCCTCGTAAAAATAAGTTCCATATGAAATCTATACTGCTGTTGAGTAATCTAAAACAAACAAAAAAAAAAATGATTAGACATTTAGCAAAATCAGCGTGTTTATGCCCAACACCAACTGCACATTTATCACATTTCAAGTTGCTTTACTTCTTAAAAATACTTCTCTGATTCTAGATATAGAAAGTTTAGCTGAGTAGCTTTTCTTCTAGTGTTGCCATTTTCTGGATAATGGTGAACAACATATATCTACTTAACTTGAATGGCATGTTCTCTTGCCCATGTTAACCAAAATAAATATACATCTTTGTAACATCATATTTCAATTTAAGAAAAATAAGAAATTGTAGAAAGGTATAATTACATTAAAAGATCCTGACCCTACTATTAACCTCAAAAAGTTAGGTGTAATTTAAAATCAATAAATAAAATAAATAAATAAATAAAAGCTGTACTTGCATGCATTCAATTTACATCTGTAAAGGGTGTCAATAAGTATGGCCGTCAATTTGTTTAAAAAAAAAGTAACCCTTAATGTTGCATTGTTTCCTATCTACATTAAAACTATAACCTCATTTTATGTTTTTATATATTTCCACCAGAAATGAAAATAAGCATTGAAGGTGAAGCACATGTAGTGTTGAATTAACTATCTATGTAGGTTTTGGCATCTATAAGAAAAGAAACTACATTCTTACGTAGAATACTTTAAACAAAATTAGATACAGTACATCTATTGTTTACCATTTTAACTGATATATCTGATTTCAGTGAACAATTTCTCAGCATTAAGTTGTGCAAATGTGTACATTTTAAGCTGTGATTGTTTATAGCCTTAAACATAGTTTGCCTACCTGTGCAGTAGGACGGTGCCCCGCTCCATGTGCCATCTTCTTGGCAGTTGCGAGTAGAATTGCCCACTAGAACCCCGCCAGGCAAACAGGAGTACTGCAGAACAGAACCGTATGTCCAACTGTGGGTTCCCGAGACTACTGCATTAGGTGGCACACCGGGATCGCCACAGGAAATAGCTATAGAGATGATGAGACATTGGAAGAGAAAGGAGACAGACCAGGGGTAGGGTTAGAGCTTGTGAGGAAATCCAGTTATAGATTCCAGATACATAACTGCATTAGGCAGTGCAGCTGGGGTTCTGCAGATGGCGAAGGAGAGAGGGTGACAGGAAGAAAAAGTGAGGCATTACCTCAGGTGTTTGTTGATAATGTATGTGTTTATGTGTGAAAGCATACAAACGGCTATGGAAAGGCAGACATTTGTCTTGAGTTGAAAACTGATGTGAAAATCAGCTAGAAAGAGTGCAGCAGCAAGATAAGTCTGCAGTATGTGTCTCCATAGGTAGGTTTGCGCTCATAAAACCTTCTCTACTCGCCTCTTTTTCTTGACCCCCGGTGATCTCCAATCAGCCAGTAATTTTCCGATAAGACCTTGTTTCTCGAATGTGATGCTCGATGCACAGATACGTCCCCTACTTTTTCCATTTCTGCCAGATTCCTCAATCTCTACCTCTCTGTTGACGTCGTCTTCTCCTGCACTTCTGCTCACCTCTTTGTGCTTCTCCCTTCATCTTTGAATCAGTCTGCTTCTATCTCTTTCTGGTTTAATCTTGATGTTTCCATCAGCCATAGTAGGTTCCTAACAAGAACATCTATTGCCTCAAGAGAAACATGCTCAGTTTTTATGTACACACATACACACTCATACACACAGTTATGCAAAAACCTTTAAGCCTTTTCCTTCTATTGCCTTTTTATGATTGCTTCCCTTTCTCACTTGAACCTTTTTTTCCTCTCAGTTTCTCATTCGCTCCTTCTAGTCATCTTGGTGGCTCTTCTAGTCATTTCACTCTTTGTATTACTTTTTTGACAAATATTTTTTTTAAAAAGATTCACCTGGCTGTGACGGTATTTTTAAAGCATGTTTTAAAGCATGTTTTAAAGAATATTAAGAATTCCTTAATATTCTTCTCTCATATTTATTTTTTAAAGATATAATTATAACTGACACTGTTTTAATGTGCAACAATGCATTTTATGCACTGTGTTTCTTTAGGACTGGTCTGATGTGTCATGTCATGATTTATGTAAGTAAAAATCTAAAGTTGTAAGCAAGGCGGAGAAACAGTGTGTGAAAAGCTCTAACACACCATGATCTTATTGCTTCCACTGAAAGAAGTAAGTGCTTCTCAAATGCAATAGTGCAGATGATTGAAGTGCTTGAAAGCAGGGTAACTTGGCTTTTTTTCTATGATTCTTTATTTGTTTTATCTCCTTTCTGGAACCCTTTTCAGTTCAAATGGACTGTTGGAGAGTTTCAGGCTAAGGTGTTGTACAGACAATCACACTTGAGATTTGTTACAGTCACATGTGTCACCGATCCATCCAAGAAGAAGAAAGGACACGAGTCCTGGTTTTCAAAAAAGCATTTTTCTTAAAGTTCAGGGGGGGGGAAAGGTTGTTTTCTTAAAATTTCTATGTCTATAAGAAGAGAAAACAAACAAAAACTACTTTTGTGAAGCAAAGGACTTAACCCTCTGATGCGTAAGTGGGTCCTTTTCTACCAGGTAAGGAATTTTTTTTGCAATATCTTTGTAATGAAAAGTTTTCATCAATTCATATTCCAGGTATTCCTCAAAAAATATGGTTCTGATATCATGTAATTTTTTTTTTTAATTTACCTTTTATACATTTAAGAAATAGCATGTTTAACTGTAGCATAATAGAATATAGACAATAATGTTAGCTTACTTGGTTAGCTAGCTAGCTTCAAGAAAACAATTTCCTCTCCCATGCCCACACACACGCACATAATGGATGTTGACATTGTCCATTATTGACATTTCATCATTGTTGTTGCAAATTTGCTGTTGTCATTTTGTTTTTAAAATGTTCTACAAATTGTCACAAATGTTCTACAAATTGTTCTAAAATGCTTAAGAGTGAAAAATGAAAATATTTCAAACATGAAATAATTCCTTTGTGAAGTAAAACACAGTAGAAAGTATTATACATAATATTATTTTGAATCAAAATGAAAAAAGTAGCATAAAAACACATTGATTGTAACCTGGGTTAAAGAAGACCCACTCACGGAAGAGTGTATAGTCAGTCACACATCAGAGGGTAAATTATTCAACACAGGATTCAAAACAAAACAAAAAGACAAACAAAAGCTAATTAAAAAAAATTAGGACTGAGGCATTTTGTTCATGCAACCTTGATTACCCACCAGAATATAAAGTTTTTGAACATTTTCTGACTTCAACCTTTTCCTAAATCTACATTAAGACTTAGTATTTTGAAGAGATTGTATTAAAAACTCTTTCACTGAAGCCATTAGGGGAATTTTTTTGCATCTTCCAAAGGCTTTACTTTTGCTTCCTAAATCTGGAAGAAGGCTTTGCTGAATCAGCAAAGCATAGTACAAACTATCCACTTCTTAGTGTGACTGAACTATTTGTAGTAGCCCTAATACAGCTTTTCCATTTATAGCTATACTGTATGTGGATGTTTATGATATCCAGAAAGGCCATACTTCGCCGTAATGCACTACTTTTACATGCAATTTGCTGACCCTACCAATGTCAGCAAAAAATGGTAACTTTGCAGAACTCCTATTCTAATATATGTGAGCAAGGCATAATCTAGGAATATTGTATTACTTGAATGTTTTGAAATCTAAATAAAAGTGACCCGATATGTAACATAAATTTAAAACTTTCTTTGTTTTCCAAGGTTCATCAGACACAATAACTTTTTGTTGTTGCTGCAACTAAACAACTCCATCCATCCATCCATTTTCTTACACCCTTGTCCCTAGTGGGGTAGGGAGGTGCTGGTGCCTATCTCCAGCTAATGTTCTGGGCGAGAGGCGGGGTACACCCAGTCGCCAGTCTGTCACAACAACTAAACAACTGTTTAGTAAAACAAAAAAACAATCTTTTTAGTGGGCATGGAAAGCAAACATCAACATTTGGAAAGAAAGTACTAAAATTGAGTCCTTGGCAAGCTTAGACTCCATAGCATGCCAGAGGCTCAACTTACCCCAAAGCGACCATTTCAACTTTATTTGCGCCCACAGTTAAAATGCTAAACTTTTATATTCAGTTTATGACCTCATGTTGTAGCGCACACATAGCACAATTGATATATGAACAAATTTTAAAATATGTGTCATGGTCTAAATACAATTCTTATGAAACTTATGACAGACTATATTGACTTTTAAAAGTGACAAAAAGTTTTTTAAGAAATAAAACATAATCTACAGACTTAAAAAAAAAAAGAATGCTTTTTACAACTTCCAAGCTACAAAGGGTGGGTCAAGGGGTGGTGCATTTGTTATACCATTTGATTCAACAATCACCAGTTGTTGTTTTTTGTTTTTTTTTTTTTTGGCCATACCTAAGCAACGGGGTGTTGGTCGATCCCACAGGCCGTTGTGTTGACACGTGAGGATTGCAGAGCCCAGAAGGTAATAGCCTCTCTTGCAGTGGATCACCACGGTTACGCCATAACTGAAAATTTCTGGGTAATGCAGACCGGACTGGCGCACACCGTTCTCCACATGGCCAGGGTCCGAACAGTTCACCACTACACAAGACAAAGCAGTTTTTATTCAGACTGCATTTTTTCATGCACAGAAATGATTCATTACATGTTAATGTGCAAACTAGAGAGTCATCACTTTTTCAAATGGCAATGTATGCTTGAATTTGTTTCTTGCTTACTAATAAGCAGTTCCATTTAAAAAATGTATTTGTGTTTACTTGTCGTGGCTTTGACTAATATTTAAATTGGTCTGAAACACTGATGTGACAAAAATTCAAAAAAAAAAAAAAAAAAAAAGGAAACAAGGAAGAGGGCAAATTTTTTTTCCACACTGCTGTATTATATTTTTATTTAGAGTGAAGCAACCACCACATAGTTCACCTCTAACCCTTTTTGTTACTGCTTCTCCTCTGTTGTTGCTCATAGTGAGTTTTCCTGTCCTGCATGCCTGATTCTTTTGCCAATTTACTCCAAACAACTGTGGCTCAGTATGAACCACAAGCCCAGCTGGACATCAAGTTTCTGGCCTTTCTCACCAGTTTGTGAGTATACATCAGAGGGTTCCTGGTGTGACCTTTCCTCAACTAAAATGAATAGTTATAAAGATTTTAGTGCTACTATTATTAATTTGTCTGATGTCTTACACTCATTTTCACAAAATAGCATTCCTAATACTAAAAAGAAAAATGTAGATACATCTAAAAGACTTATAAAGACTAAAGGTTTAGAAATATAAAAATCAACTACAATGCATTGTATTTTGCCAAAAATGTAGACCAATAACTTGTACATTAAATGTACCAAATATGCCATGAGCTATTCATAATAGCGCACTGTACTATTTGGGTCTTGGGTCTTCTATATACCCAAGAACACAAGATATCTTAGATCAATATTGTAATTACCATTAAAAAATATATATGTGGGAGGGAACTAGCGTCTAACAACTCTGCTTTATAAGCTATATTGAATTATTTTCAAATTTAATTTTTTCACTTAATTTTTTTTATGTTTTTAAGGTTAAGGTGATTTCTTTTTAGTCTTACAGTGCACATGATTGATTAGATTAATAAAAATTTTATCGAGTGCTTAAAAATGTTTTAATAAATAATAAAAAATTGAAGTAGAAATGGGGCTTATTTACTTAATTTGTTCTAAATTAAATGTTCATATTTATTTCTTAAATATTTTTTATCATTTAGATTTCAAGAAAGGAAATCTAAATCATACATTTTCATTTGCTTTACATCCATATGCAATTAACTTATAAAAATAACAAATGAATCCTTAATAATATGACTTTTCATAGTAAATTTTCTACTGAATCAATACTTGACCCGGATTTAGGTTGCCTTCTTGACAGAACCACTAAAAGATGTTCACTTTTCAGTGATCAAACTTTTAAGTCGCAAAAGAAATGATTTAACATTACAAATACAGAAAACCTGCAGCTTTAAAAGTAAAATCTCTTTGTGAAACATAAACGCATAACTCCTTTTATCCTAGCTTAAGCCTCAACTCCCAGATTCACTTTCAGGATTTACTGCCTGCTGTTTCTCCTCCTGAAATGGCAGACACCTTGACGTTTCACTGCAACTGTTTGAGACAGTCAATGCAGTGTCTGCCTATTGTTGTGTATGTCACACTGTGCTATGTTCTCTGTGCGAACCGATTATGTGGTATTACCAGAGAATTAAAAAAAATGCTTATCAACCTCTTCTTTCCCACTTTCTTCTTAAATATGCTGACTAAAAAAAAAACGGTGTCACAAATTCAGATTGTCCTTGCAGTTGCTTTAAACCTCCTCTTTTGTCACACCCTGCTCGGTTTTTTTGAGCTCTTTGTTCTTAACTCTTGCTCTTCTCTGGGTGCATGCCAGTCCAATACGAGTAGAGTGTGATTTTCCACATGTCACAGGGGAGGACTGACATTCACTGAAAATCCAAGCCCATGGGGGAGATGGCTGTGTGTGAGTAAGAGTGTGTATGTGTGTTTGGCGCCCTATGGGAAGCAAGAAAGTTTCGGGCTCATAATTGACAGCTGCTGCTGTGAGAAAGGGAGAAAAGGAAGGAGGCAGAGAGGGAATAAGAGCAAAAAAAATTCAGGGAGGATGAAAAAAGGCAGAAGAAACTTTTTGATGGGAAGCCCAAGCAAGAGACTTTGTGATGTCAAGTGTTTTAAATGCTTAAGAGTGTATATCTGTATATGTTCTGTTTAATGAAATGTGTAATAGAAAACAAATTAATAAATGAAACAAGAAAGTGACAAATTTATTAGACAGGTTTAAAACACAGTAGTATTTTTTTTCTTTTATGTAAAGTTTGATGGCTATGGATGACATCTAATAAAAACAATTAAATTCATTTCAGAAAACAACAAAGATAATGTTAAATCAAATTTGCCAGCCTACAAAAAGGTACACATATACACTGCCCAGGATTTGCACTCAATCTTTGGTTGGACGTCTTAATGCTGCAGCTATTGCTTTCGAAAATACCTTTGTAAAGAGCATTTTTTCTTACCACTAAACTTTCCATTGATATGTAGTGATATGCCATGATTTTAAAAGAGATACATCTATTATTAATTTTTTAACTGAAATTCTGAGAACTATGGATAAAAAAAGTTGTAGTCCTGCTAAAAGACAATAAAATTCTTATTGAGAAATTTTATTGTACTTCTAACATTAGGTCCAAAATTTAACCTTCTCTTAATATCTGTTTGTTCTTGTATAATCTAACCACTGTAGTGGAGGATTTTTATTTACATACAGAAGTGGTCTTTATGTTTTAAAAGGGTGAGTCACAAAATCCTAAAACATAACACATTAAAAGTAAACAAATAAATACAGAAAATAATTTTAAATTTTAATGATTGTCAATAACAATAACAGAATAACTTTCATTCTATCTCCCTAATTTGTGAAGGGTATAAAAAGAAAACATATTTTAGGATGCAAACAACTGTGTAATGCTGTGTGATAGATGTGAAAGTGACCTTTGCAGACAGGTAAGGGGTTGCTCCACTGTCCGTTGAGTCGACACTGAGCGCGGGCATTCCCACTGAGGATGTAACCTTTATTGCAGGTGAAGTTGACAACGTCATTGAGGTTGAACTCGCTGCCATTGGTTCGCCCATTGGCTGGGTTTCCAGGGTGACCACAAGTGATGGCTAAACAAGTCAAAGGAAACAAGAGAAAATCAATAAAAAAGAAGATTAAGTGAAGCACTGTTATCCTCCACTTCACATCTTTCATATCCTTAGCATGCAAAAAATGAGGCATTTATCTAATTTCGCTCTTCGTTTTTCCTAACAGAGTTGCAAGTCATCAACATCTTACAGTAATAAAAGAATGTGTTTACTTACGGACACAGACAGGTGTTGTTCCGGACCACCGATGGTCTTGCTGGCAGATTCTGACGGATGTGCCGATTAGTCTGTATCCCAACATGCACTGATACACCACAGTGTCACGGTAGCTTGAGCCATCTCCGCTAATGTGACCATTGACTATGGGATCTGGAGAGTCGCAGTGACCAGCTGGAAGAGACACATATTGAAATACTACAGTTAAAAAAATAATAAAATAAACTTACTTTCGCTTAATAAATGTCAAGTTAGCTTGGTGCACACAAAGCTAAAACTTTAAAACACTTCAAATATTTGAGGATAACTTTTTGGCCTGAAAATCATTAGTCCATTTTCAAGTCAGCGTTTCAACAGTTTAGCTAAAGAATTTGGCAATTACAGATGCACAAAAGGTCTCTCAAAACCACAAACATGAGAACTTTCTGTGTTTTCAAAGTGACCTTGAAATACTAAGCCCCTATTTTGAGTTAACTTACCTGAGGAATGAGAAATTTTTCACAAATAAATTGGCAGTATTAAATATACCTTTCTGTAATGCCTTTCGAAAATGACGGATCACGAACAAACTACTTTCAATTTTAAAAAATGGCTGTCTTAAATATAGACTATGTAAAAAAATGTTTTACATTGAATTTTACAGTAAAGTTGTGTTTCTTACAATTAACCAATGTCACAAACACAGACATATAAAATGAAACTGTCAATGTCTGTGCTTTTTTCTGGGTCTTAACCCTATAATTAAATATGTCATATCAATGCTGAATATGTTTCTTTTCAGAATTTTGAAACTTTTGTAGGGTAATTTAAAAACACTAAGTCTACAGCTAACACAATTTAATATCTGCCAACAACCTCACCAAAGCCCTTTGCAGTAACTATGTATAAAAGCCATCCTATAAAAATTTATTGTTGATCATTTTTACTGTTAAAAAATTATGTAAGGTTGATAGTAGATGTTAAAGGCATAAACAAAGAAAACTTCTCAATAGATCACAAACCTATGATGAAAATGGTCCAAGTTAACATTTAACAAGAATGATATTTCTGACATTTTTCTGACTGCTCACTACATTTTAATCCCAATATGTCTTCTGTTTTCTGATAATTATTCACAGCACAAACTCCATAGAATATTGATTTTATTGATCAGGCTTAACAATATTTAATGGCTCTTACCTAAACATTTAGTTTCTGCACCACTCCACAGCCCATCAGCGCCACATTCTCTCACATGTGATCCAACTAGTGTGTATCCGTGGTTACACATAAAGATGGCGGTTGCTCCAAATGTAGTCAGTGTCCCCAGTTTCGTGCCAAAGGGTGGTGTAGGAAGCTCCCCACAAGAGATGACTGAAACCAAAAGAGATATTTTTGTTTTATTAAAGAAACTCAACACTGTGGTTGGAGTAAAACAGACCACGAGAGAAGAGACACTGGATACTGAACAGAACTGAAAGCAGTGCGGGCAGACGGAAAGAATCAGATTCGACTTTAATTGTAAAATCAAAAACTGATCAGGTTTCTTTACATTCCTTTGTTCTTTTTTGTCCAAACAATTGAAAATGCTTTTCTGGTTCTTAGCGCAGATGCTGTTGCCATAATTGATTCAATATAGTTGCTTATCTGGAGTAAGTTAATGACAGATTTAGAAAAAATATAGTCTTCAAACTTATTGTCATCTTTAAGGAATTCTCCTAAATCCGCCTAAACTGCTTTAGTAGCCAACTTAGACAAAGAGATTACTTAAAATTGACCTAAATAAATCACTGTTTTAGTCTTAAACAAATTTAATCCCCTTACTATTTTTTCTCTCAGTGTACACATCTCACTTTCTCATCAGCAATTCATGTATTATGCAACAGTAAGAAATTCTGCATTGGAAAGTTTTCGTAGTCACAATGTTCTCACTAAGCTTTTCTTTATGAACTAAGCAGCAAAGACACATTGCAGAATACTACTCGTATTTGAAAAAAAACGTCTGATGGTTGCTAACATGCAAATCGCATTTAGGAAACACAGTCTATATTCTGCATGAAACGGTTATCACAGCCCCAAGGTAAAAGGCAATGCTTAATATCTTGAGGCATTTGGAAACACATATACCCCTGATATCTCAGAAGGCTGAAGTAGAAAAGAAAGTAGAAAAAACACCTGTACAAGCTATCAAGTTGATATAGAATGCATCTATCTTTTGGGATAAGCTTTTATTTTCATAAACACAATTCCTGCATTGTGGCTCCAATAGACAAAGAGATTGTCCAATAGACAACAAAACAAAAAACTCACATTTAGACAAAATAACATAAGGTACCCCATTAGAAGAACACCTTTCTCTGATTTTTCAGCTGTCTGCTTCTTCCAGGGTGGGTTTGCTGTTTTGATAACTAATTCATGACAGGTGGTGGAAGTAACTGCAATGCAGTTTTATTCATGTGTTATTCTTTCAGTGTGCTGCATGTCGCCTGCTCATGTTGTTGCATCATTGTTTGAGTGTCTCTATGTATAAGGCGTCTTTTTCATCTCTTCTTTCATACAGCTGCTCTTTTCAACCATAAAACTTGTTAACAGAGGTCTCATAGACAGCTTTTTATGTGTGAAGTACAGAGTACAAACAAGGCTTAAAGATGTAAAACCATTTCTTAGAGCCATATAGCCAAGTAAATTTGCGTAATCCATCTCACATTGAAAGATCAGAGTTGGGTCTCTCCTCTGTTTTTACAAGCATCCATCCATCCATCCATCTTCTTCCGCTTATCCGGGGTCAGGTCGCAGGGGTAGCAGCTTAAGAAGGGAGGCCCAGACCTCCCTCTCCCCGGCCACTTCTTCCAGCTCCTCCAGGGGAATCCCAAGGCGTTCCCAGGCCAGCCGAGAGACATAGTCCCTCCAGCGTGTCCTGGGTCTTCCCCGGGGCCTCCTCCCGGTGGGACGTGCCCGAAACACCTCACCAGGGAGGCGTACAGGAGGCATCCTGACCAGATGCCCGAGCCACCTCAACTGGCTCCTCTCGATGTGGAGGAGCAGCGGCTCTACTCTGAGTCCCTCCCGGATGACCTAGCTTCTCACCCAATCTCTAAGGGAGAGCCCAGCCACCCTATGGAGGAAACCCATTTCGGCCGCCTGTATCCAAAACCTCGTTCTTTCGGTCGTGACCCAAAGCTCATGACCATAGATGAGGGTAGGAACATAGATCGACCGGTAAATCGAGAGCTTCGCTGCTTGGCTCAGCTCTCTCTTCACCACAACGGACCGGTACAGCGCCTGCTTCCGATCCTCGGTTGCAGAAGCTGGTTTTTACAAGCAGATTAGTAAAATCTGAATTAATTACTTAAACTTTCGGAGATTATGTTGCACTATTCTGGGGTTGGGTGGCAACCATCAGCTAACAAATATAATACATTTACAGGAATTGTTTTGTTGCCAAATTTTGTGTGTGTGTACTTATTGGTCACACAGAAAAGGACAACATATATTCTTCTACCAGAAACTTAGCTATGCAGAAAAAAAGGGTGAGGTTCAGAAAAATTAGGATGGTTATATTTATCATAAAAACAGCTGAACACTTATAACCATAGGATTACTAAACAAGACAATTAAAGATCTTCAGTTTCAGGGGAAAGAACAAAACATGGCTGAGGCACCAGGAAGTAGCCCACAGTTTCTGCAATGACCATGATATCTGGCCATGCAAATATTAGAAAAACATGTTGCATTATATTAATATTTATTACTACTACTATTAGCAACCTATCTTTTTTTTTTTTTGTCTAAGCCAAAGGAACAAGACCAGGTTTTAGCTGCAGGCGCCATCTGATTGTACATCGGTAACAGAGTTTGAGTGACATCACAGTGTACTCAGAATTACCTGACTGCTGCAACACCTTAATACAATTAAAACTTAAAGAAAAGTCCAGACTGATGCTGGAACAATAAAGCTTTTGGTAGTTGATATTCACTTCTACGTTTTATACAATCAGTTCACTCTTTGCTAATAAAACATATCCTCTCCATAAAGCTGTCCTGAGGAAACTGAGTCTTGGCACACACCTGTGCACAACAGGGTAGCAATTCTCCTCAGAACGGGAGTAGAATTAACGCCAGCTACCTGACTACAGCCTGAATTTAAGCTTTTTGTAAATATAGTTTGCTATGAGAGGTTTTCAAATTTCAGCAATCTGTCACAGTAGACAACATTTCATTTTTTTTGTCTTATTTCTTCTTACTAGTCATAACTAATTAAGCTTTTTTTCTTAGATGGCTATAGGATTACGCAATGGTGTGTAATCATGGCTTCTCTGCTGGGATTCCTAACTCTTTTGCAACTTTCAGCCGTGTGCAATCTGTAAACCTGTTGTTTGTTTTTTATTAAAACAAAAACTTGAAACCCATTTAAATTTAAAATGTGTACAAAAATACATATTTCTTTACTTTAAAGTACTTCATGCAACTGTCTATGTCTTATAATATGTCGCAATCAAAAATAAAATATCAAAATCAAGTGGGGTAGTGTGTATACCTTCTCATGAATAAGTGAATCATATGGCTGAAAACTTACTCTTGCACGTAGCTGGGTCATCCGATCCTTCCCAAGTCCCATTGGCGAGACAGCGGAGAGTTCGATGCCCGACACCCAAATAGAAGCCAGTTGAGCACTCCAACATCACAGTGGAACCAAACTCACCCAGCCTGCCAATGAGCAGGCGATAGGTCATATGCTCTGTCAGGATGCCTTCAATGCTGGGACAGTGCACAGCTGTAGGGTTTCGTAGAGAAATGTTTCGTAGGTGAAAACAGAGATCGAAATTACAGCATTATTTTATAGACAGGTGAATTCTGGCTAGGATCACTTACGCAGGCAACGGGGAACTGAACCTGTGTTACTCCAGCTGCTATCTTCCAAACACACAGCTGACACAGGAGCACCAGGGTCAAGATGGTAACCATAATTACATTGATAAGTGACCTGGCTACCAACATTATAGTGGTATGCATGGAAGCTGCCGTTGCCGGGAGTCTGAGGTATTCCACATGAAACCGCTGCAAAAAGGAAAAATAGAACAGAAATAGAATAAAAAGCCTTATCGTCATTGCACTGAAATAGTACAACAGGATTGGGAATACAATTCAATGGTACAAGGTAGAACATTAAATGACATATATAACTAAAATTCATACCAAATAAAACATATTTACTTAAGATAAACTGACAAGACAAATAGAATATGAATCAAATTTTAAAAAATGAAAGGTCTTAGAAAACACTTATGCCAAACATCTTTTGGCTGCCTACCTTGACAAACGGGTGCAGGTGTGTCCCACTGGTAAAGCCCACCAGAATCAAGCCTGCAGGTGGCGTTGCTTAAGCCTACCAGGCGGTAACCATGGTTACAATAGAACTGAAGTCTGCTACCTGGATGGAGTTTCGTTCGGTTGACTACACCCCCATTTAATGGGGGCTCATTAATGCTGCAATAAGAAGCTTGAAACAGAGAACGAAAAAGACAGATTGGAAAAATGATATAAATTCACAAGAAACTGAAGCGATTGCCAGTCTGATGCTGAAAATAATTATCAAGAGTGGCTGTTAATTTTAAGAGGGGTTTTGAGAAAAAAAAAAACACGATAAATTATCTCTGCCTGTGCAAGCATTACAGCGACTTGAGTCAACTTACAAGAACTTAAAAACCTGTGACAGACCGTATAATAGAGCAATTATTTTGAGTAATAGAATGGGTTTGTTCTCAGAACAAAGAAAATGCAAAGTTGATTGAGTACAGAACAGTTGGATGAATTATGATAGCCCACTTTTGTCTCCTGTTTACCTAATGGGGTCACCATTTCTCTCAGATATATTTCTTGAAATGAGCTGCCCAGTACAGCGAAATAACACCCCACAATTTCTACAAACTTGTCATCCCAGCTGTGTGTCTAACTCTCTTTACCTGCTTTTTTCTTTTTAAACGTTATTGCACCATTTCATCCAGTTAATGGCATAGAGCTTAAAATACCATACATTTTGGTTCTACCATCTATGTGCCCATTTGACATAACTATCTAAAAACAATTGGTAGTCGGGTATATTTTCCCATGGAAAGAAGAAAATTGTTGACAATACTTGTAAGAATAATAACTAGTTTTATGGACTTAAAAAGAACAATGTAATGATGTTTAAATAGTCCAAATTTCACTTTCTCCAAGGTGGCTAGAAAAAACAAAAACTACTAATTTTGTATGAAAGCATTTAGCGCTATGAAAAAAAGTATTTATCCCCTGTCATATCTGTTTAGTTTTTTTAGTTTATTTTTACCCAAAAATATTTCCCACTAAACTACTTTTAATGTTACAGAAAATGCAATATGTTTTCAAATAGGGATTCTGTTTAATAAAGTAAGAAGGTCCCAAAGTCTCCCTAATTCAATTAACTTTGATCACTGTCTTTAGAATTCAGAAACTTACTTAAACAGAAACTGTCTAACCATAAGATGAAGGCTAAAAGCCACTTGTAAAAGGAAACAAAATACCATTTTAAGCCATTTTTCTCTTGTTCTCTAAGTAATTTAAGTATTTATATACTGCCAGATTTATTCATAGGTTGCCCAAAAGGCTCTATGAATGAACTGGAGTCTGTAACAAGATAGAAAAAAAAAAGCAAATAAAAAACAACTAATAAAGACTAATGAAATATAAACAGTGATCACTCCACAGCTGTGTTTCAGGAGGATCACTGGATACAGACATGAACATTCACGAACATTAACAATAACAACATTTAGCAGCGGAAGCAAAGTCAAAGGATGTAAATATTATGAAAATAAAGCAGCTATTATTAAACGTCATTCTGATCAGTTCAACCTATCAAGCAGAGAGCCAAAAGTGATTAGCATGTATTTGCATTATATACTTTGATTTGTTTACCTCAGCACACAGGGTATTAATAATGTATATGAAGTGGAATATCTCAACCATAAATCCTTGTTCTCTGTGTCACTGTTATCCGTCCATTACAGCACTGTGGGGAACAGTACTCAAGACTGCTGACCAATTTAAACTATAGATTAAAAATCCATCAACTTTATTTCCTCTATTATTTTTAAGTTCTGTGTAACCGTAAATTACATTTTATAATCAAGACTATCAGCAACCTTAAACCAATGTGTACAAATTTAAGATGCCACTCACAGTCTAACACACATTAATAAATCAAAACTATTAACTCTCTTTCATATGTAAGCAGCCTAATGCATTCAAAAGAATGCTTTCTAAATGATCATTGCTCACTCTACCATTAACACATTATTCTCATGAGAAGAAAGGCATTAGGAGATCATTATTAATGCTAGTCTGAGAAATTAGCAATCTTTTGAACTATGTGGAGTGCATAAATGTTCCTAGATTCTGAGAAAGCAGAGATAGGGCAGAGTGGGTAGTTGTCAATCATGCAGATGGGATATGAACTGTCACCTTGAAAACTCAGACTCCTATTGTGACATATGGTAATGCAAAGTAACACTTCGTTTTAATCAAGTCATTAAATCAATCATACAAAACTCACAATGAATGAAACTAACAAGATAGTGGTTTTTTTTTCTTTTTTTGAAAAAAGCTGTACAAAAGCTCCAAATGCAGTACTGAACAAAGCAGAACAAAGAAATATGAAATCTTTCACATTTGATTATCGGCTGATGTCTGAAAGAAAATATAAAGATGCCGGCTGTACCCGAGTATCGTATCTTGAATCCCCTCTTGTTAGTTGCATGGTCAGTAGACCATCGTAGATAGAGCTGGTTTGTTTTAGACGTGAAGTTCAGTTGAGAGGAATGATTACCACTCAGAGCAACAAGCAAAGGGCTTTGTCCTGATGATCCTATAAGAAGCACACATAAACCGGGGTTTAGAACAAAATTCCTTGTTATCTTGATGGATATCCACAATATAAAGACATTGCAACTTTATGTATTGTGTCTGCCACTGTACAGCATTGCCATTGAGAGATTGTGTTTAGACTTCGTCTTTAAATCACTTTTGGCATTGATTTTCGACATTGTTTTAGAATTGTAGTCTTTCTGTAATTTTAGCAATTGCAGTGGAAGAAGTGAACAAAGCTGTTCAGTCCGTGTTGGCCACACTTCCTAATACAAAGATAACATTAACAGTGACTTCGTTCAGCACCTCTTCGCAGTGAAGGATTGGTTGTTTACACCTCAGGTCAGCTTCAGTAAGCCTCATAGTCAAACTGGCACATCTCTAGCAACTGGGTACAATTTAAAACTTCACGACTCAACCAAGTAACAGCTGAGAGTCCAGACCCTCTGAACGAAGCAAAGTGTAGAACCGGGGCCTGGTTTCTATCTGGCTAATGTAGCCACAAAGACAATCATTGCATTCAAAACAAAAAGAGGAGGCTACAGCACAGTAGCACAATTGTACTACTGTGAAGTTCAATAGTGTCAACATAATTAGTTGTAAGTATTTTGTTGTAAATAGGGATGGTGTATGGACACAGATTCCAGTTATATACATTTTATGCTTGTAATTTGACAATGTCTTTAACCTTGTATAAAAAATAAAATAAAATGGCAGAAAATTTCTGCTTTGTGCAAGTGTAGCTAGAAATGTATCTACCGTATTTTTTCGAACTATAGAACGCACCTCACTATAAGCCGCACCCACAACGTATTTTATTTTATTTTTTTAAAAAAGGAAATGCACATATATGAGCCGCACCGGGCTATAAGCCGCTGGTATCTCCGCCGCTCTCGGTTTGCCATAAGGACGCAGAAGAAGGAGCGTCCTGAATACATCTGCTATTAAAGCCGTAGCCCTGTGTCTCCAACGCCGAACCATGGATCTGTTCACCCCGAGTTTGAGTGCGGCAGTTATCAATCTATACTGCCAAATCGATAGCCTACAACTTCCAATTTTGACTCCAATGATTCACTTCCTGCTAAAGAGCCCCCTGGTGGTCAAAGTAAAATCCACAGAAAAGCAGCACCGGGCTATAACCCCACATGATTCAAAACATGGGGAAAAAGCAGCGGCTTATAGTCCTAAAAATACGGTACATTTCTTTTGCATGTGCAAAATCCAGGGTACATGCATGTCATGCTTGTAAATCAAAATGTGCATTTGTGAACAAATTTTGCTACCTTGTAGAGCAAAATGTCTGAGAATTTTATCTTTGCCCATTCATAGATAATAATTTTTGTGTTTGTGAAAATACAGTGCATATTTCCAAAAAATAAATACACAAGTTTCAGATTTTTTGTCATGGTCTCTTTACAGATACAAGGCAAAACACTTCTTGTACAGCTCTGCGCTAAAGGTCACAGACATGCATGACGAAGAACATTATGTGGGAATCAACCCATCAGACAGGCACTTAAATCTTTATGAAGTCTAAACCATTTAGAAAACCTACAAATGAATCTTCACAATAGGCAATAACCCATTGCATGTTGCCAAATTAGTCACAGGGTAGCTTAAGAACAGCAAAATCAGTGCTTGGAAGTAGGAATCTCTATCCCGTAGAAAATGTGATGGCTTGGCTGAAAAAAAAAATCTGCAAACAAGACTACTGTGAGAAGCTGGGGGAAGCATAGCCAACACATTTGATCCAGCTCATACAGTAAGAGGTAATGCTATCAGTTTTTTAAAAAAAAAATATTGATATGAAACTTCTCCATTGGGAAACTTTTGTTAATAAACAATCCTAAAAGTGACTTTGATCACTCAGACTTGCCCAAAATCAGAAAGTTTATGTGTGATTTAATATAAGACTGTTAGGAAAAGAGGTTTATGTCCATTCAGTGTATGAATGTTTCAACTGTGCTTTATGGGAATATCACCAGGCTGCTAAGAACTGTTTGTTCATATATTCATGTATTAGCTGTCGTGTTTAGCTTGTGATTACTCAACATCTGAAGGCACTTAGTTTGTTTTAGCAATAGTGGATCAATTAAAAAATCTCAAGTTAGATCAGAAAGGAAATGAAGAGCTGTGTATCTAATCATGTGTTATCATTCATGAATAAAAATGAATTAAAGCTTTGGTATTTACAGTATATGTATATTAATGTTGTCATGTGCAACAAATAGTGGTGAGACATTTGCATACCATCAAAAATCTCCAGTTCATCAAATTGCTTCTCACTGTGGAACATCTCTACATAGATATTTATGGTGTAACCTGGGAAACAAGACAAATGTTTTAGACTGCATGAAAAAGATGTGTACAGCAATTTAAAATTGTTTGTGCACTGTTTATACAAACAAAGCTAATTCACATATTACACACTTTATATTCATCCCTCGACAAAAAGAACATTTTTACCAACAATAGACGCATGTAAGCCTTATCTGGGATTTGAGTCTATTTTTATGTTATTTTTACACAGACCACTAAGGACCTTATTCATATCTGTGCCTTGGCAGTGGAGCTGGGGTTTGTCAGCTTGTGATGTCTGAAAGACGTGACAGTTTATCAATTATTGTACTTGAGCTGTAGAAAACATCCTCATTTTTTATGGGTGGGAACGAAACCAAAAATGTTATCGACTACAGCACTACTTTAGTGCAGGACAAGAGTAATAACAGATGACACTGGCAATTTACTTTTAGCTGCTGTTCTCCTACAAGCTAGCATTACCCAGACAGGAAAAAAGGTACAGTAGCATAATCCCAGATTACACTAACTACGCAATCGTATTCAGAAAACAGAATGCCATCAAATCCGTTACCTGGAATCATACGAAGGAGCCAGGAGCAAGTCTGGCTGTTGGGATAGTTGCCAGGAAACCCAGGACTTAGTATGACTCCTGATGATGAAAACCTCTCCTCATTTGCAGGGCACTGAGCTGGAGAGATAAAAAAAACAAAAAAACAAGTCGGGTAAGAAACCACTATACCCTCGTGACTACCAGGAAAAAAAAATATTGTCCAATCACCATTTTTTTTTAATTCTACAATCTTTGTAAGGTAATTAGAATACTGAAAACATTTTTTTTGGAAAAAATATTTTTATTTTTGAAATATTATGTGTCCACTACAGTAGACATCAGAACGCTATACATTTGAAATTGAACCTAGATGGCAACCAGTTTGTCCCAAAGAAAATATCCAAATGAATGAATTTCACATTGACAAAACTGTCCATCATCACTAACATAAATATCAGTGTGAGTATCATAGCAATTCCTGTGCTACTGGACTGAGATGTGGACTGTCTTGCTTCATCCGACTCTGCATCTGCTTGCCCTCCCTGAATTTCATCCTCAGAGTTCTTTGAATCAACTTCCTCTGCTTCTGCCTGAAATATCAGGCAGGAGCCTGATGTTTCACCTTCTTCATCAGACAACTCAATGTCTGAGTCTCCATCAATAATACATCCATCCATCCATTTTCTTACACCCTTGTCCCTAAAGGGGTCGGGAGTTGCTGGTGCCTATCTCCAGTTAACATTCCGGGCGAGAGGTAGGGTCACCCTGGACAGGTCGCCAATCTGTCGCAGGGCAACACAGAAACAAACACTCACACTTAGGGATAATTTAGAAAGGCCAATTAACCTGACAGTGATGTTTTTGGACTGTGGGAGGAAGCCGGAGTACCCGGAGAGAACCCAGGTATGCACAGGGAGAACATGCAAACTCCCTGCAGAAAGACCCCGGGTCTACAAATTTAACTACAAAAGTCTGCTACAGAGGACAATTTTTCAACTTTCAAATACTAAGATAAAATACAATCCAAATACTTCATAGCATGTTTTAATATGCTACTAAGAGACTTATTTAGAATATGCCAACAAAATTTTAAACCAAAATTTGCACAATAAAAAGTATTATGCACTTACTTTTTCTCTTCCCATAAAATGTGAAGCATAAAATGTGCTAATACTGATGGACTAATACTGATGGAAGCCATTTTTCTGAATGAGAAAAAGGCAGGTTCAAAAGCCCCACCCCTTCACATTTGGTATCATTGAAAAGCCCTAAATGTCCTCTGTAGATACCAAAAGGAATTAATTCAGTAGCATGCAGTGGGTGGGAGATTTTCAAGTTTACAAATGTCCTCTACAGAGGACAAATCTGAACTACTGGTAGTCAGGAGGATAGGAGAGGTGGGGTCTCAAATTATTGGTGATAATGTGAGGTGTGGAATGCCAAAAAAGGCAGACAAAATACAAAAAGTACACAATCAAACACACAAGAAAATAACTATCATGCACTTACTAATACAAGATTCTGTTTTGTTTTTAAGTGGGTTCTGTTTGGCAGTATGGTACTCAAAAGTCAAGGAGATTTGCTTTCAAAAGTGGAGCACAACAGCATTTGCTATAATGCTTCAGTTAATGTGTAAAAATAACTAAGAATTTTTTTGGTATGTATCATCTGTAATGGACAGGGAGACTGAAAAAAATGAGAGAAAGAGAGAAAACACGCAGAGAGATAAGGCAAAAAAGTATAAAGGGAAAGGAGACAACAAAGGGATGGAAGGATAAAAAGATTACAATAAAATACTCCGAGTCTACTTCTACCCTTGCAGAAAGAGAGAAAAATTAAGAGAACTGAGAAGACAAACATAAGCATATACAACAAGATACTTGAGCCAAGATAGTGTATCTTTCAACACCTGAATCCAAACACCTAAAACATGTTTTTAGCTCCTCACTGGTTAGGTTTGTCTTTAAAAAGTACTTTGTTAGGTTCAGAACTTCTCTAGGATTATAATATCCATCCATCCATCTTCTTACACCTTCGTGGGGTTGGGAGGTGCTGGTGCCTAACTCCAGCTAACATTCGGGCGAGAGGCGGGGTCACCCTGGACATGTCGCCAGTATGTCGCAGGGCAGGATTAAAATAATATATTTGAATTCTAGGAAAAAATCTAAAAACCACCGACTCTATACGTTACTATTTCTTGTCAATAGCCTTAAGCAACTACAAGATCAGTGAAAGGACATAAGAACAAACTTGACTCAAAAGTTGCAACTTCTTTTAGAGGAGAACTTCTTTTTTGCTTTTTCGTGTCTTAAAAACTCATAAGAGAGTTGTTTTTATCCCCTTTGTTTTACAATAGAAAACTATTTTATATTACTTTAACAGAGGGATCTGTACCTTCTCAGCATGCAGCTCAATACTCATTTCAGTCACTTAGAAATCACAGTATTTATCTCAGCTCTCACTCCACTATGATTCCCACACTCGGTTGGATAACAAAGTTCTCTTCTAAAGCTTTGATATAAGTTTAAAATCTAACATGTTACAACATTTTTCACATTTAACTATTTAAGTTAACCTGTTCAGTGTTTCTTTATTAGGTAAATAAATAAATAAAAACTACCATAAAGTAGGTTATATTTATCTCATAGGGACTTCAGATAGTAATTACAATTATAAATTTTTATAGGCACAAAAATAAGCACACAGAGATGCTCCCATTATAAAAGAACACAAATTTCAATCAAAATCTGATCTTAATATGTTTTTTTCTACCTTACTATGAACATCAAGTGGCAAATACACTTCATTTCCAACATAATAAAGTATATTATATATACTGTGCCTTACCTTGACATTTTGGGGGTGGATCTTCAAAAAGCAAGTGGGAATTAAGCTTACACATAAGCTCTGCTTTTCCAATCAGTGTGTACCCAGGTAAGCAGCGATACTTCACAATATCACCTAAAAAAATTTAACAAAAGACTCTTTAGGTCACCAAAATGCATTACATAATTATTTCAACAACTTGATTTTTTTATATATATTTAAGTACCTTGAACCTTAGTGCTTTTTGATGATTTTCAGATTTATTTATTAGTGAAACAAAAACAAAATGAAAATATTTGAAATTAACCATTCTGTCCAATTAAGATCTTGCAAAGAAAAGTGAAAAAAATACCCAGAATAAAAACAGCAGAATAATTTATTTATTCCATGCTTGAAAGGAAGGATTCAATACTATAATTTGTACACACAGATCAACATTTCCACAAGTACTAAGACAAATTTTTAAAAGGGCTTTTGTAGATGCCTTGAAACATATTTAGGTTTCATTTTGTTCAATGACAAACGTGTCATTTGCTTGCATTGAATATATTACAATTAAACTCTAAAATCTTTGCATCTCTTCGAAGTATGTTTAAAATTTCAAATTGATCAATTCTTCTTTCTAATTTTCCTTCTAACTGCTGATGCTTTTTAACTTCAAGAGTTCAGTTTGACAAGTTTGAATTCTCAAAAGCCTTCCAGTAGATTCAATTCTATATATATTTCAACCTTTTTGACAAGACTCAGACCAAACTTTGTTTGAACTAAACAAACACGAACACTCACTTTAGCCCTGAGCTTACTTAAAGATTTATACCTTTATAACATCAAAGAAAAAAAAAAAACTTTTGCCTGCTTAGTGCTGTTTGACGTGCATAAACCATTATCTCATCTAAAGTTTTGCACAACTTTGTTGAGAAAAATATATTTCCAGGTCCAGAACATGTCGCCAACACTGCAACTACTGACATAATGCTTTCCTGTACTGTTCCTCCTCCAGGCTGTGCGTGGGATTTTCCCTTCAGCCCTAAGTGGGGTTTAGAAAAGAACTGTGTAATTGTAGGCCCACGACAAACTGGCAACATGCAATTCTCAATCATGTTAAAATGTGAGAGCCTGATTAAAGAACACAAATGCAAACTGACTTTGATGCCTCAATAGATACTGAAAGTAGAAGAAAGATTACCGCATTTCCGGACTATAAATCGCTCCGGAGTATAAGCCGCACCAGCCATAAAATGCATAATAAAGCAAAGACATAAGTCGCACCGGAGTATAAGTCGCATTTTGGGGGAAATGTTTTTTGATAAAATCCAACACCAAGAGCAGACATGTCATCTTGAAAGGCAATAAAAATAGAATAGAGGCAACAACAGGCTGGTAACGGTATGCTAACGTTACATGGCAAACAACGAACTGAGAACGTGCCTGGTATGTTAACATAACCTATTAAGAGTTATTCAGATAACTATAGCATAAATAACATGCTAACAAGTTTACCAAACCGTCCGTGTCACTCCAGATCACTAAATCTTCATCTTCGGTGTCTTGTAAACAACTCGGCTAACTCCGGAGGTAGCGTCTACCACACACATTATCAACACAGGCCTAGAGCGCTCTCTGGTGGTTTAGTGTGAAAATAACATGTGATATGATATAGTAATTTCACACATAAGTCGCTCCGGAGTACAAGTCTCACCCCCTCCAAACTATGAAAAAAACTGCGACTTATAGTCCGGAAAATACGGTATATGTCAAGCATTTCCTACTTAAAAATGTATACATTCTAGTATGAATGTTACTTTAAAATTTTAGATTTTAGTTTAAAAGAAAGACTTAAAACTTTTAGAATAAGAAAGACTATTGAACTTACAATATATCATGTCTCAACTAGCAGGGGTAGCAGAGGGCAGTTGTGAACCAATATTTTTATTAATCAAATAATCTATTTATTATTTTGATGATTAAACAAGCAATGAAAATAAAATGGTAAGAGCAGTATTAATATTCAAGCTCAATACAGGTCCTAATTTTCATATCTGTGCATCCCTAACAATTACTAATTTTTTAAGTCAACCCATACAAAAATTACACACATCTGAAGTTATACTTAATTTAATAATAAAAATAACATCAGGTTCACAAAGCCATTTCTAAACAATGTGTATATTCCTGTTGTAGTTTGTCTTCAGTCAATTTAATAGATCAACTCCACTCATAGAAAATCCAGAATTTATTTAACAGACCTCAATCTACGTACAACTAAAGACATTGCATTAAACAAATCTTTTTAGAGACTGCCTGAGCTTCTCAAAGCAATATCATGTCTTAAATGATATTTAAAACAGGGAAACCCCTGGGAAAAAAACCCTCTTCAGTCTTTTAGTTTTCGAAATGTGACCGTAGGGGTGTTGACCTGACCTCAGCCGTCTCAACACTCGATTGCTGGGCTGTCAAATGTCTTTTTTATTGCTTAGAGCTTTAAGACTTAGCCTCCTGAAGTAAATGTCTAGCAGGTTGGGAGGTTGTGTTTAGGTGGCATGTTAGGCTAAACTCACTGTAGGGCGCCAGGTCATGGAAAGAGCAATTCAGAGGCAGAAAGCCAGTAGCTCAGCAGGCAGATTTGTCTTTTAATCAGAAGGTTGCTAGGGTGGAGTTAAACTTCCTAAGGTTATGTGCAGATGTGTTGTTAAATTGAGTAAATCCGAAACTGTTCACAATGGGCTTTTCACTTTTTCTTAAATCAAAGTAATTGATTATTGATCAAAATTTTAAACCCATTTTGGTTATAAAATAAAATAAAAAATTTCATTGGTCATTGGAAATGTAAATACATTTTATACAAACAAAGAGAACAGCATAAAATTAAACAGAGCTGACAAATCCTAATTGGCAAATGATGTCATTATCTCAACAATGTTTTGAGCTGTATTTGTTAAAAATGAAGGAGCTAGTAATTGTTCATGTTAGCATTGTAAGTTAGTACACAATATTTAATTGGCGAACTATGAACATGAATAAATTCAGCCTGGTTCAAAGTAAACTGGCAGATCACTGATAGGGATATTGTTCTTTATCATAAAAAAAAACATTGTTAATGCCTTCCAGCCTCTCAGCATGAATTAAATATATTTTTGTGCTGCCTTTTGTAAATTAAGCTGGACCAGTAAGTTTGAAACCGGCACTAGAGCACCCCCTGGTGGGTATTTTGTTAAGTTGTTTGGTGACGCTAAACAAAAAGAAAATAGATCCAAGATGGTGGAACGCAACACCGAGCGGTTCATGATTAAGCTGTTTATTATTCTTATATGTTGTGTTTTGGACAAGATTTGTTCGTAAGTATTGGTTAGTCGTGAATTATAATTGTTTCTTTGTTTTATGTAACTGTCGTATAAATAATTGTACGCTGAAGTTATTTAGGAAAACGTTATTTTAGCTCGCAGCAAGAATGGCTAATTTGCAGTGTTCGTTAGCTAATACTCAGTTTTGTATGTTACAGTTTACGATGGCTAAAGTGATGGCAGTGGTCAGAGGCCACTCTTCAATAAACAAGCAAAAAGAAAAAAAGTTTGGTTATTGGAGCGTCGTTGTCTGGCTGTCTAGCTGCTGAAGAAATAAAAACTCAGGGCGAGGACAGCATAATTTTCATAACCTGAGCAAGCATTCAGTCTTGCATCAGCAAGGCTTAGATGCAGGTTACAAAATGGTATGTAGGTCTTTCAAACAGATTCTTTCTCCAATGCAGTTTAACCACCTTAATGTTTACTGAGAACTAATTTGACCAAACTTAACTTTTAGATTACACTGAATTGTATCCTCAGACTATTTGGTGCAACACTTGGTCTCCTTCATGGTGATGATTCTGAATAAAGCTCTCGAAATAATTAGGTTAGAAAAATAGTGGTATGGTGTGGATTACAAAATGGTGAAATAGATTAGACTTTATGCCTCTGTGTGCCTGATGATGGTTAACAGCATTTCCTCCTCTTATGGTAAAAATAAAGAAAAATCTAAGACAAAGGTGAGTTTCACTTTTCTAAATATGCCAGTCTAAATGAGGATTATCCCCTCGTATTCATGTTAATGCCTCTGAATCTTCTCAAACTGAGAAGCCACAGAACCAGAAGGAAACTTTGTATTATAATAGCAAATGTGGAATAGTAAAAGAAAAGAAAAGTTATTTTCTGTAGATTATGCTTGGTACTTATCAAGTATCGTAATTATTTTTTACAATAACAAGTCTTATCGTAAAAAATAAGACTTATTCTTTTTTAAAAGTGAGTTGACAAACTTATTTTCACTCATTTTCACAATGAGTTGTGACATTTTCTGAATCACAACTCAGAATGAGTCACAAGTCTGATAACAACCAATATTTAGTTATCTCATTGTGTACCAGATCAAATAAAGCTGATAAAAGTGATTCAACCTGAAAAGCGAGCAGCACAATTTAATTCAGAATTCACTGTACGTATATATTTTTTTTATCTTTTACATTATCAGGTTAAGTATGAGCAATGCAAGTTTTTCTAGTAAATCCTGAATACAAAAGAAACATCTTTAAGGACTACTACCTATGTGAAAGTCCTCGTCTTCATAGATCGTCTCTGCATTCTCCACAATAGGAGGAGGTGGGCATTTCTTCAGACGATAAGCTGGGTAAAAAAGGTAGAAAAAAATGTATGTGGCAAATTACAGAACAACAAAATATGCAACATTACTGTACATATGTTTCTTTAATAGAGTGTGGAAACCTTTGTGCAATCCCTGTAAAATATTATTTTTTTCATGTGTTTTTATTTTCTTAATGCTGTTGTCATAGACATCACAAAAATCCCAGAGAAGCACTGTTCTTATAGGTAGTTGATCTCATCCACTATTTAGTTTTAGATTAGGTTTTTCACAGCCTGCAGTCACAAAATTACTATTTAAGGTATATAAAACAATTTATCAATATATTAATAATACCATAACCTAGTTTACTGCTCACATAGTCAGAATAAAGAGTTTAAATCAATATTTAAATAACTAAAATAATCTGCTCAACATAACTTTATCTTTGTAAGCTGATAAAGTGGCAGCAAAACATCATCTTACTTGAAAACAGAGAGTTAACCTTTTTCAAAAGTTGGAGCACAAAATTTGACTGAATCTGTGCCTCCAACATAACATGATTTAAAATGGGGATTTTTAAACAGTAATAACAGATGAATTCTACAGTGACTATAATGAAAACCAATAAATCTGGCTTTACCAAGTTCAGTGCTTTGGCAGTTAAGTAGACAGTTTGGCAGACAGGGAGGCAGATAGAGAGAAACATGAAAATAAAACTTAATATAAACATGTAGGAGAACTGACTTACCATGGAAGTTAAGGATAAAGAATCCTCCAGTAGAGAAGTCAGAATGAAATCGAACCAGGACCTTTGAGCTGGAACTGTAGGCTGACTCTAATGCTGTGTTACCACTAAAGACTCCCAGCTGGGGACTAGATGTATCAGGCCCATCCCTTAAAAACGACAAGGATAAAAAACTGATTAGACTCAAACTGGGAGAGAACAAATCTGAAACATTAAAAGGAATTAAATGTATTGCAAAGGTCCATATTGAAGACAATCAAGAAATGACAAGAGGAAATAAAAATAAGGATGGCCAAATGGTTGAAGGGGAGAGAGTCGGCCTAAAAGACTGGTGTTACTGTAGCTGCTGCTTGGAAATGCCAACCCAGAAGACGAGGATATACTGCAAAGAGCTCTTGTTTCTAACTCAAGCTGTTTATGGTAAGCATTGGGATCAAAATATTTTCTCAAATATATTAGAAGGGTGTGTTACAAAGACTTAAGCATGCTTCATTGTCACTTTAAGCATCCATTAATTATCTTCCAAATTGTTTTGTTCTGCATTAGCTCCTGCTAATGGTTTTAGTTCCAGCTAATAGTCAACAGTTTAGTTGTTTCAGTGGACGTCTCCTGTGAAACGGTACCTGATAGCTTATCTTTTAAAGATAATGAGTTTTCTCAGTATTGCTATTAAATTCCTAGGTTTCTAAAGTCATCTCAGTGTTATTCTATGTATATTATATATCCAACATTATCTGTAAGAGCCCCTCTTCAGATTACTTGATAGTGAAACATATTTAAAAACTTTGCTTCTGATAGGAATTGCTCCTGACAAGTATAAAATTCAAAGAACAAAACAAAATACAATTTATGTTACTGTTTGCCTGGAGATTAAGGGTAAACAAGAGGGATCAGTGTGAACCTCTTGTTATGTGCTTCATTGTTTGACCGATTTAATTAGAGCATTAGAGATGAACCAGACAGTGTTAGTAAAACAAAACTTTGAAAAACCCACACGGTTGTTAAGAAGGAAGCAAGAATCTTTCAGCACTTTCTGTATTTTTTTCATCAATTTTTAAACCAATTTCAAACAATAAACTGTGTGCTTATTGAACAAAGCACACAGATTAAAGCCTTTACTTCACTCATTAAATATTGAATGTTGCTGAAAGGTTACATTTCCTACGGATTCTAAATGACCAGTTTTAGGCTTTAATGAACATGCCACTGGATTAAACAAGGGTTTTAAAATTTTAATTCATGAGGAGGGCCTGGGATCTCTTGCCTCCTCAATAATTTAGTCTTCTGAAGGTGTTGGAGAACATTTAACACTATAAAATTCTGCTATTTAGTTGTTTTAAAGGAAAGTAAAGTCAACATTTTGTGGTTTAATTTTTTACTTACATGGGTAAACAAACTAAATTTATTTATATAAATCAAAGAAAAAAAAATACACACACACACACACACATATATATATATATATATATATATATATATATATATATATATATATATATATACATACAAACAAAGATTTTATCTTTGTTTTGCAGAGAAGATAGTGGAATCTTAAAGCTTAAAGAATCTATCCTTAAGATTGATATAATTTTGCAAAAAGATTCCTAATCTGCACTACAATGATAAAAGGAAAATGTCACATTATAATTTTATAGAGATTCTGAGGATGTCATTGTTTTGTCTGTCTCTTTTGTGTTTTATGCTACAGAGGGCTTTATTGTAATCAAATAATGTAATTATTTTATGCCTGAAAAACACTTTGGCTAATACACCGTGGATAAAAAAAGCATATGCATATGTCCATATGTATACTGTCCATATACATATGGACAATTCTTGACCTTTGACTGTTATCTAGTCAAAGGTCGATGATATTTTGTTCCTTCTCTTTGTTTTTTTTTTCTTTATACTGTGATCCTGGATCTGCTGTCTACTGTGCTGTTTCACTGATATTAGGCAAAAGTCCAAATGCAACTGGTTAAAGACCACAGGGACAGTTAGCAGCTCCTCACATCTGGATGCATATGCTGTCACATAACACCCCAGAGAAACAAGGCAGACACACATCTGTGTTGTGTTAACATGATGTAATGAAGCACAGCCAAATTGAATCCACTATGCAGAAAGAATAATGAAAGTTTAAGCTTGATGGTTTTGCTAAATTTGTTGAAAGAATTTGTTCAGTTAGAATCATAACAAAAATCGTTGAATGCATAAGTAGATTTCATTTTATGTAACCGACTCAGCCAGTTTATTTCAGAAAATAATAATTTAAACTTAAGTTTTTAAAATTCTAACACACCATTCCTAATATATTTTAAGATTAAACAATTAAAGATTTAAAATTAAAATGCTCATACATTCCATACTTTCCTGCCAGACTTTAAGTGTACCTGTAATCAGAAAACTTTCAAAAAATATCAAATTATGGTACAACAACATTCCAAATCTTAAGATCCTAGTTAGATGTGTTCTTACTTCTCTGCTTTTATGATACATTTAATGAAACCAATCCCCATTGCAGAAGCTATGTTTATTAGAAAATATTTGTCTGTGCACATAATCTAAATCAAAATTGGATATAAGTCTTCTGAGTGCCAACCTTTCACATGAAAAGTACATTCATGTTTGTCAAGATCAATTACTCATATTGAAAATAAAAGCAGTAATAACTGATTGTAATATTAGGTATCTTTGCCAGTTGATTTTGTTCACATAAAAATAATTGCAAATGCAGTGGGCCTTTGCGCCAGGACCTCTAAATCTGTCTAAAATCTTGGAAGGTAGATGGTGATGGTATTCCACTAGGTCTGCGAAAAGCTCTCCTCTCTCAAGTGTCAGCCCCCAGTAACTTCCAAATATATTCATGAAATACAGCAGGACTGAGCCATCATGTGTGTACTCATCCCACATTACCGAGCTCTTTTGGTGGTGTCCATATATGGATGCAATTTCATAATTTAGTTCCAAATGAAATGTACCAAAAAACACATCAATCATAAAAATCAATTTGCAGCAGCAAAATAACTCAGTGCAGAGCCTCTCCATGGCTAAATGCAAGGTTCTATGAGCTGGCCAGATTGAAAAACCAGAAGCCACAAAGTGTGAATTCATTGCTTCCCCCTTCGCCTGCAGCTACTTACTCCCCAGAGCGCATTGCTTGAACCTGAAAATAAAAGCCAGGTACCAAGTCACCCATCTAAAAGCAAACTTACAACACCTGCTCAATCCTAATTTCCTTTCTGATAAATCTGTTGCTCATCTTGATTTTTGACAGGATGCATGATGCACAGCCTCGCCGCTTTGCAATCTTGTCAGATCCAGTTGAGTCTTGTTCGATTTGTGAATCCAGATCTGTCACTCCATTCATTACATTTCCCAAACCCCACTGACTCTCATCATTACTTTCAGAGTTCCCAAATCCTCTCTGGGCCTACATCTGGGCATAGTGCTGACTTAGATTGAATTGGTCAGTGTTCCCATTGTAAATGCATTACTCTCACAATCCTTGTATTGCACTCTTGCCTCCATACTGAATCCCATCTTTACAGCAGTAGAGGTTACATACTGATCGCAGAGTGTACATGTGTCGATGTATTAGGTTTAAGGCCATATAACCTCTGCTATAAACATGCATAATAGCAATTTAAACAGCATATCATTTTACAATAAATTGTTTTGAGACTTAAAAACAATTCTGGTATATGCCTTTGTAAAGCCAAGACAGTCTCTCAATAACGTATGACGAGAGATAATAAAGAAAACCAGTACTAGACATCCTGTGGGGTTAGAGAGCATTCAGTGCATCCCATGAGTTTCAGAAAATTTTGATTCTATCAGGCGGCATGTCCATTACAGCTGAACAAGGAAAGGGTGAATACATCCTAAACAGATCTGTCAGTGACGCAAAAACTGTATGATGAATCCAATACATCCACCCTTTTCTGTTTATGGTGTGAGTGAATGCTATGAATGAGTGTGAATTTGCCAAGACTTACCAGACAGCAATATAATCTGTGACTGGCTCTGTCTGCAGCAAAGTAAAGTTGATGTAAACCCCGTGGCCGTGGGGAACGCTGATGAGCCAGCTGCAGTCTTGGGAGTTGGGGTATTCGTTGGGGTACTGAGGTGAATAGATGGTCCCATTCTCAGCTGTCACATTATATCCGCAAGGAGCTGTAAGAAGCAGAATTATGAGACTGTCAGTTTGAAAAATTGAAAAAAGAACGAAGAGACATGAGTTACTATTAAACTGCAGAAGGTGAGGTGTATGATTAATCTTGAAATCATTCTTTGTGATTGAGGTGCAGGCAACCATTTCCGTAGTGACTCCAGAACAAAACAGGGAAAATTCAAAGGTTAATTTATGACATTAAAATATCAAAGTTAAACTCTATTTAGCTCCAAACAAATTAGAAATAAAAATATATAGATTTACACCCTTCTTAATCAATGAAAGAATGTTAATTGGAATGTTTCCACTAGTACTTTGATGACTTATCTTTAGCAATTAGGTCAGAATCATTCATGTTGCCAGGCCTTCTACACCTCAGCATCATAGAGTAGATTTTAGACAGGGCTGTGACTGAGCCACTCCAAAATTTTATTATTTCCAGTTTGAAGAAACTTATTGGTAAAATAAAAATATTTTAAACCTAAATCTGCCAAAGGTATAAATAGGTTTGGGTTTAGTTGTATCATTATCTTCCACTTTGCTCAAGTAGGATTCAATGAGACCCTCACAAGTAAGACATTCAAAGCTTGACAGCAATCAGGCTTCACAACAGGATAGTCCCAGTGACTTGATTGAGCTATGAATGCAGAAAAATTTACCATATCTGTTTGGTTTGGTTCAGTTGAAATACTCATGGGGTATTTCCAAGACATTGCCCAGGAAGTATGGCAAACCACTTTAACATATTATCATAAAAGCCTTTAGGCTTTAACTGGGATGAATTGGGATTCCTGAAGCAGCAGAAAGATACAAGGTGACCAGGCACACAGCAGCTTCAGTGGCTGAGAAAGCCAGAACTTAGGCAATGAAATGAATGTTCTGGAAAACCTTTTAGTAATTTAAAAACAGAAAGCAGTCTAAAATATGTGAATGGTTTCATATGGGAACTGCTGACTCAGAGTGAGAATACTGTCAAATAGTGCAGGAAAACTTTGAGGATTCCCTCAGTCAGATAGTTATTTCATCAGAATAGCCCAAGTCCCTGAGGAAGAAACATGTAATGAAATTTGTCTGAGTAAAAGTACTTGAGATGGTTGTAATGTTCAGTTTGGATAGGAAGAATCTCATTCTATCTGAAAAGTATATTTCTACCATAAGAAAATATTTGATCAATATTTGGCTTGAAAATACTCCGTCTTTATTAAATTTTAAAACATCTTGCCCCAAGCAAAGCTTTGAGCTATTCTAAGACCCACATTTCAGGTAGACCAGGGCTTGCTTGTTTGGTCTGGACCAGAGTCTGGATGAGGTTCCAGACTTGTGAACAAAGACGACTCCCCGAAAATAAACCAAGCCCTGTGCAATACATCCCACACAGATCTGAAGTGAAAGGAGCCTATGAAATTGCGTTGTTATAACAACTTTGGCACAAAAGACATGTTCACGTTCAAATACTGAATGAGTTATAGTTTCCTCAAAGATGAACGTGGTGGACAGCTGAAATTTAATTCTCACTTAGATTGAGTTTGATTTAATTCAGTTTTTCTTACCCTCACAACGGGGAAAGGGGTGATTCCATTTCCGATTTGTCCCATGGAGGCATGTTAGCACCTTGTGTCCAATCAAAACATAACCAGAGTAGCACTGAAAGGTTATTGATTGTCCGGCACTGTAGTCACTTTTGATAATGTCACCATTTGGGAAAGGAGAAGGATCCTGGCAGTTCTGAAGCTGATAAGCTAAAGATAAAAAAAGAACACAGAAAGAAAAGTTACCAGAGAAATGGTAGCAATTGACTTCACATTATTCTTGGTTTTGATCATCAGAACAGAAAAATATGCTACTGATTAATAAACAGATAGTTAAGGTAAACATACACATCTTAGAAAACAAGTACTAAGAGCAACTTTTCTCTCTTATGCACATATGTGCATAACATGTCAGCACTTGCTTGAGGAATTGCCAAGCAAGCATTGAGAGAAATATGTATTACACCCATGCATATTTTTCTTTGCATGGGTGTCATGGCAAGTGAAGCCTTTCCATTAAATGTGCCTTTCACAGTAAAAGGAGGTGACTGACATTGCAGTCCTTGCTACCACAAAGGGTGACAGAACAAGTGGCACCGAAAAGCACTTGAAAGAACTCGCAAGAACACAGTCCCTTGTGCTCTGCAGTCATCTGAATCACTGAAAGCATGTTTGGTAAAAGTAGGATCTAAAACTTAGGAAGGATCTGATGACACATTACAGGCTGAAAACATTTTCAGAATAGTCTGTGTTACCACAAACTACCATATGTGGAACAATGTGACATTAAAACAATATCCACAAAGCAGTCTGAACTATTACGGCTAAGATTTGGACATTCAAAAGTATAAAATGAATTTTAGAAAAGCAGTAAGCAGAAGTTTGGATATACTGTATGTAGGCCAGATGAAATGCTTGTAGAAGCAATAGAACTTACAGTTTGGATGTTACAACCAACATTTTGGCTTCAACTAACTCCAGGAACAACTTTCATAATTTTTGTGTTGAAAAGTGTACTTATCAGCAGTGCAATGTCAGAGTGCCAATGCCTATAACTAGAATTAGAGCTCCCTTAAGCTTTTATATGCCACACTTAGGTTCAAATGGGAGAGTATGGGTACATTTTCCCAGTATGTTTACAGTCACATTTTTGGCTTGAGCACTTATCCAGCTCCAGTTGCACAGGTGTGCACACAGATATGCAGTTTCACGACCTTTTAAGCTTTAAACACCTGAGATTGCATGTGATGTAGAATGGCACTGGAATGAAGGTACACTCTGCTTGGGTTGTAATCATGAGGTTCTGTGTGTGCTGTAGCTTCCTGCCAAAGAATATTGCTGTCAGGTGTCATTGGGTGTTACTCATTGTGCAGAAGGATTTTGGCATCCCTCAAACATAAAAGTAGGAGGAGGGTGACAGGTGTTACAGTATTAAGGGACTTTCTGTTGCAGAGAAGAAGAAAGAAATTAAGATGTGTACATAAATGTGCATTAGCTTATGCATAAGTAAGCCTTGTTCTACTTATCCTGGCATACAGGCCCATAATGCATCGCTCGTGTCTTTGAAGTGAAACACTCAGGGCTACAAGTAAAGCCTGCTGGACATGATGCCAGTCTCTCACAAGGGCTTACTGGCAATCCATCTTTTTTAATGATGAACGAAAAGCCACAAGGTTTTTAAAGTCTTTAGCATGACTCATCCAGGGATCAAAGCTCGAAACCTCATAGCAATATGTGTTTTTTCATCCCATAAATCATTTCTTTGAGTTGCCAGGCTTTGTAATTTGGCCGCTAGGTTAGGAGTTCTTAATTTATTCTAAGCCTTTAAGAAGACAATTTTTTTTTCTTAATCATTTGGACAACCACTGTCTCCCACTACCTCCCACCAAATGAGAACAACAATAATAGCAGACATATTTTGAATTCAGCCTTGTTCTATCATTGATGAAGCCTTCTGTCAATTTTTGTGGTCGTTTCTCAAACATACCTCAAAAATGACTCCAACTTACCCTGGTAGATCAGTCTGAACCCTGGCCTGTTCTCTGAGTGGTCACTGTAGAAGTGAATGATTGTCAGGTGAGTTGTGCTCATCAAAGGTAGTGGAATCTGTGAGCCTGTGAATTGACCAATGAGAGCAGAGCTGTGTTGTGGTCCGGCACGGACTTCAAGAAAGTCATGGTTGTCCTCAGAGGAGAAGTTTTGGAACTGAACATGGGCTCCTAGTAAACAAGCACAAAAGGTACATGTTCAAAACCAGCAAAGGAGAAAATAAAAACACTAACAAACAACACAGTATGCGATAACATCAAACAAATCAATACTAATATTTATGCATGAAGTCACATGCCAGGTGACTTCAGCTGAATAGGTCTAAAGAAAACACAGCTGTCTCCAATATCTTAAAGATCAATACATATGCTGTATTGATCTTACTGTTGCCCTCAAAACACTTACATATTGCCATTGGGTCCTTTAGGACACCACTTTTGGATTTGAAATGGCAAAAGTTCTCATTTGCAATTTTAATATTTATAACAAAGTAGCCTTTATAATCATTTGGGTAAACATGTGCCGAGGAGTCCGCAGTAGTCTGTATGTATGTTTACAATGTGGTCAGTCACCAACTCATATATGAGAAATCTGGGGCAGAATTTACAGTGAAAAAGCATGTTTATGTTTCACATATAAACCAACAAATTTACCTAAAATGACATGTTCTTTCAAGAAATGCTCCTTCATCCAATAAAGCCTAACTCACCATATCCAGCTGGCAGAGTGATTTGCCAGGTGCAGTCCAGGTTGCCAGGGTAGTTGCCAGGAAAACCTGGACTGAGGATGACACCACTCATCTCAGATAGGACCCCACCGCAGCGTGCTGGCAATAAGTAAACATAAAACATTGTTTATAAATGTGAAATATACTCTTGGGATTGTTGCTTTTATCCTTAACAAATGTGCACTTGAATGAGCTGCAAAAGGTTTCCAAAGTACTAAAATGTGTGCTGTAAAACTAGAATTAACAAAAAAAGTAGGTGCTATTAAAGCACATTGTAAAATAAACACAATGTGCTTATTGTTGATATGTGAACAAGTTTAGCAGGAATTGTCTATAAAGAGCTTCTGAAGCTATTGAATAATTCAAGCCTAAACACAAACATGACCTTAATAAAGGTCAGAAACACTAACTTTCCAAAGCGCAAATTCTGTTGGTGCTTGCACCATCTTACACCATTATTCGACTGGTGGCTGAACTAACATCAGTAGAAAAACTTCTTGGTTTCAAAAACTTTATTGTAAACTTTAAAAAATATACGAATGGAATAAAAAAAAAATAAATAAAGTATTTCATCCTTATCTCAGAAAGATGAATAATAAAGATTTTTTAAGCAGCTCTATAGAGGGCATTCATTTATCATATAGTTGTTTTTCTTTCTATTGTGTGGATGTACAAAAGTTTTAGATGTACCTCTCAGTTCTAGCACATTGCCATGTAATATTCTGTCAAGTTTGTGCCTGCAGGACATCATTTCCTTCCCAGTACAGAAATAATTCATAAAACAATGTAGTCCACAATAAAATGTGTTTGTGTTTGTCTGGGCCATACCGATGCAAAGAGGTGGTGGGTAGTTCCACCGACGCACAGTCCCAGGCATGCAAGAAATGTGTGAATGACCCTGAAAAGGACAAGCCAGTGTCTTAGATTGACCAAATAAAAATACTGTGAAAGATGTACTTTTTATCATTAATACATTCATTTTATACTCTAGGAAAACAGAAGTAGAGTTGAAAGATGATATTTAGAATCAATGTTTTGTTTTTTTATTATTATTTAAAACAATCAGGATTACCAAAATATCTATATTTGCTCAACGTTAGAATAATGACAGAATTGTTCCCAGTGCTCTCACAATAGTTTGCTGGAATTTTGGCCAATTTCTTCTGACAGAGCTGGTGCAGCTGAATCAAGTTTGTACCTTTTTAGCGCTGTCAAAAAATTTTTCTAAGTGACTGAGATCATGGCTTTTATGATGGTCACCATAAAACAGCCTTTGATGTTATTAAGCTATTTTATAACTCATTTTATGGTGTTCCTAGAATGACTATCCATTCAGAAGACTCATACTATGTGTGCCAAGCATTATTTTTCATGGCTGATGTTCTGAGATGATCCTTTAATATATGAGTGTATTGTTCTTTCCTTATAATGCCCAGTCTTTCCTGCCACATCCTTCCCTCAGTTTTTGGACTAATGGCTTCTTCTTTGCTGAATTATATTTAATTTAAAGTTGGTAAAGTTGCTGCTGTTCTGGCTTTTTATATAAACAGCATATGAAACTTCCTGAATAGCATCAAGGCTGGACATTATATTTTGCAGGTGTTTCGGGTGTTGCCTTAAATATATTAACATATGGATCTCACCAATCAAATCAGATGTTGCAAATTAGCTTCTTTAAATAAATTTCTTTCTCATCATAAAACTGTGTATATATTCAGTTTTAAATTTTTAGACATTAAATTATTTAAAAAGAAAAACTTTTATACAGGTTTTTTTTTTAACATGTTTATGTATTTGGTTCAAAATACATAAACATCCTATATGTTTATGTGGCTTTTTACATTTAATGTAAAACGCTGGTTCATTTTACATTGAACCAGCATTTTTTAATGTGATAGTTCATTGTTGCTGACGACTTTTCACACATGACTCGTGATTACAGTGTGGAGAACAATGTACTTTTAACAAAGATGTGTAATTTAAAGAATATAATAATTGATGCAAATCATAAACATCACAGGATTAGTGTGTATGTTGTGTGGTTATTACCTGTAGTGTGTAACCAGGTTCACAAATGAAAGCTACCACCTCATTCACCATGTATCTGTCTCCTGTTTTTATGCCATTTGCTGGGATCATTGGTTCAGGACAAGTGGTCAGCCCAACCGCTACAACAAAGAAGAAAAGCAAACAAAATACAAAACAGGTTTTTGTTTTTTATTTCCCCCAAAATATATTTTAATGTAAGTTGTTTTGTTTTTTTTCCTGAACATTGCTAAGCCCCTGAGTTAAAAACCATTGACCTGACAAAGTAGATGTGATGTCAACATTGATTCTTAAAATTTTATGCAGAAAAATTCCACATCCACAAAAATTAAGAACTTCTCATTCTAAATGTTTTTAAACCTACATTTTAGTATCAAAAAAAGCAATTTGTTATGCATAAAAACAGCAGGAAAATCTTGTCTATTTCGTTTTTTTCCATTCATAGGAATTTGACCTTTTCTCAAGACTTTATTTGTAGCACACTTCCTACTAGTTTACATATGCATGTAATATTTATTTATTGTACCAAACAGGTTTATTCCATCTTTTAAAAAATAAATAAACTTATGAGAAGAATGAGAAAGTTGTATTTATTAGTTTTGAACAAATTCCCCAACACAAATTGACAACATTTTAGATTTGATAAGTACTTTAACAAAGTAAAGTTTTAGAAGATAACATGGCAGTGGATTTGCATTCCCAGCACAAAATAGGTTAAACACATCTCTAATAAGTTTGACTGCAGCAGACCCTTAGACCAGTGGAAGTGTATCTGCACATTTGTGTGTGAATGCGTTTGTTTGTGCATGTGGAACCATCCTCAGGAAGCCTGCCTTAGAGCAGTTACCATGGCAGCACATGGGTGGAAAATAGGAAGGAAGAAGAAAAGGAAAGTAGGAAGGAATCGAGAGAGGAAAGACGAGGAACTGTTTGTGTGTGATGCTTGTGTCACTGGTAATGTTGGTTCATTGTCTACATTCCTACCATCAAGAGGCTGTGATCCAACTGTGCCCATACACATAAATAAGCAGGCGTGCACATCCAGGTGGCCCATAGCACCCTGAATGACATTTGTGAGTCTGCGTGGATGAGTGATTTTTACATGAGTCTGCTTGCTAAGGGGGAATGAGGGAGACTTAAATTTTTTAAGGGACTATAAGCGGGAAAGCTGTGTGAGGCTTAACATATACACACCCAAACAAACACAGTCAGTGTATTACTAGGCAGAGCATCAGTGGGCTGTCATGACAACTGATCAATGAAACTATTCCATTTGGCTGACCATCCTTCTTTCTCTTCTGCCAACACACAGTAAGTCCTGACTATGTGAGGGTGGTCATGCCCAGTAAACTACTGACAGCACCACAAAACATCCCACCAGGACTACTCGACTCCTGCTGGACAATGTCAGCAGTTAAGGCTAACTGACTGGATTTACTACACTTCCATTTTAGCTTAGGAGAGGACAGACAAGCAAGAGAGACATTTCCCCTCATCCTTAGATGATCAGCATAAAATGTGATGAACATCACTGCCAGAATCATTCACATGTCTCATGATAGAACATCGACAACAATCTGTGCCGCAGAAAGAACACAATGTAGTGCACTAACTGTGAACTATCTCCTCAAAACAACTAAAAGTTGACTAATTTCTGAAAATATGTTTTATAAGAAAAACAAGTTAAATTTGGTGATGAAGAGCTCTGTATAGAATCTCTTCAACATATCTAGACTTGCATTTTGCGGTTGCGGAAAAGTAACACCTGCTACCTTCAAGAAACAATTGATGACTGTATTGTAGTTGCACTGTATGTAGCTACTGCAATGGAAAAGTGGTAGCTACTTCTACTTTTCTCTTGCCTTAGTTTAGTTTTCAGCTACACACAACCATCATCAGAAATTATATTTATAATATATGGGTGTGGATAGGTTAGCCCAAGATTACTGATATCCATGGCAAGTTTAGATTTTAAATTTAAATTTCCCCCAACAGCTGCATGTGCCTCATTCATACAGATGTGAACATTATGTTGTCACAAAATATCAAAACAACTTATTCTCAAACATGAGCAACATCATTTTTACATTTCTAAAACATAGACTGCATTTAAGTGTTTATATTGTTGCATAATCTTTTTATCTAGGTATTGGCCATCACAAACTAATAATCGTGTTGATGAAGCTAAAGCTCCAAAGTAAAGATTAAATTGGCTCTTTGAACAACCAGTTATGTAGACACAAGAGGGTGGCACTGTGGTTTAAAGTAGTTTACTGTGAGAAATTTTGAAAGAAATATTTGAAGCAATGATTTCACTCACCCTGGAAAGTTTATATATGAAAGCTTTTATCTGTTACGGGATAACATGAACAATTGCTTTGTTTTGAATACTTTCATCAGGCAGACAAACGCTTCTGAGTCATTCAATTCTTAACAGTGAGAAGGTTATGCGCTTTCTGGCATTTTTATTTAGAAAAGAAAAACTCACTCAAATTCTTCCCACTTCTGTTGATAGCATAACAACTTTAAAAATGACTATATCAAGTTATTTCTACAGACATGCAGACATTCTTGACTGTTCAAAAATAAAACTTTTATAAGTTAACATCCATTTTGGATCCAATTAATCTATATTTAAATAGAGTATGCAACTCTTCTTTAGAACTTAAAGAATTTGCGAAGACTCACAGACCCAGAAATCTTAACCAGTAAGGCCTACATTTATATTTACTTTTGACTTTATCCTATTAACATTGAACATGTTAATAGGAAAATCACCCAATATTTACATTGAAAAAGTGTGGCGTGCATTTGTACAACCCTCATAATCAATACTTTTTTGAAACATGTTACGATGCAATTAGAGCTAAACGTGTTTTCGGGTGAATTTCTAGTAGCTTTGGGCATCAAGGCACTGAATGTTTTCTTCTTCACAAAACAGCTAAACCTCAGTCAGGGTATGTAGCTTGGTATGTTGTTTAATAACACCTAGTTTTCTTTACTTCAAAACTTCAAGACCTAGCCAGTATGTTCCTTGATCTTCATGATGCCATTTGTTAACTAATTATTTTTAACAAACCTCTGAGGGCCACATAGAATGTGCACATAGAATAAATTACACACAGGTAAACTCTTGTTAACATTTAGTTTTGAGAGTGATCGCTTGCAATTTTATTTAAGGACAGAGTAAAAGGAGATGAATAAAATTGCACATCACACTATTTAATATTTTAGTTTTAGTTTTTAACATTTTTTGACATCTATCACGTTAGTTTTTGTTAAGTGCTTTGAAGTTTGTACTTGTAGCATTACAACATGAAAACATTTCCATGGATATCAGATGTAGAGATGATGGGCAGTACATTTAGGACTAGAATAAATTAGCATGTCTCTTGACTCATGCTGCTACAGCTGAGGAATGTAACATGCTGTTATTACAATCTGTACTCCCCAATATGACTATATCATAACTTCTGTCATTAGCATTCTCTTTGTTTTATGGCAGATGAGTTGGTCTACCTTTCCACTCATCTAAAACGTGCAACTAATTTAAGGCAGATGAACAACATTCCTGAGTCTGGTTCTTTTGCCGGTTTCTACTAAATTTAACTGCCTTTCTGTTGTTGGCATTGACCAACATTGGAGACAGTATTAACTGTATTATCAACAACAAATCAGTAAGTCTGGCTTGGTTAAAATTATTCCTATTCTCGATAAAAACTATTTCAAACCAATAAACAGAAAGAGCTGCCATCACTCAAGGACAACAAGTGCTTTACTTGTTAAAAAAATAAAATATGTAAAATATATGATATAATAAAACCGTGGTGTCTGGTTTATCATAGATATGTCAATTCTATTTTTAAGCTTCCTTAAAGCCCTTGAACTCTAATTGTGGGTCTGGTAATAAAAGCTAAGCTAGAAAACCCAGAATAATGCCATTCAAAACTACAGTGAAGCAAAAATATAAGAAAACGAAAAAAAAAAAAAACAGTCTTCCAGGTTTTCAGTCCTAGTAATGGCATGTCAACTCACACAGAGATGCCAAAAACACTGATGAGAATGTGTGCACTCACCTATAAATCTGAACACCACGAAATGCTCATTCATACACACTAAAACTCTCACATATTCTCATAGAAGGGGACATGTTCATTGATCTAGAAGTGATTCTAAGCTAAAACAAGTACAAAGGACTGAAAAGCACAGCTATACCCTGACAGGTGTGTAAATGCATGATGGTAATGCCCGTGTCCATACCTGTTTGGTCTGCGTAGTTGTGTACCTATGTGCCTTCTTATTCATTGGATTTATGTGCATGCCTGACACAGGCAAAGGAAGTCTGTGTTTGCGTCTGAGCCTACATGAATTTGTTTGTGTCCCTCCAGGTGAGCATTGAGTGTGTGTGCAAGAACCCGGCACTCAGCTTGTGTGTGTGCTCTCGGGCAATACCAGTTCAGGTCACTGACTCTCGTTATTTGATGTTGAAGTTTTGGCAGCAGTATTGTGTGTTTGTGTGCATTTCTAGTTAGAGAGAACACAATTTTATAGTTCCTTTGAAGTTTTATATCATCAAGCATTTCCTTTTTGAAGCCAATCAATCTCCATTAACTTACTCTTATATTCCAGGTGAAAGCCTGCTGCTACCACACTGATGTCACTCTGAAAGTGCAGGAGTAGCTGATTGGATGTTGAGTTCAGTAGAGCAGGAGCTGTTGTTCCTACACAACACAAGCACAAACACACAAAAACCATTACAATATTGCACAAGCTAGGTCTGTCAGTATTATTTAGCATGCTAGTATTGCTTTGAAGTCAAACTTACAATAATCAAAGGTTGTCTCAAAAATCATCTTAAAATCCAATTAGGGATTCTTCGTCATATATTAGAGATTTTTTTCATAGATATGCAGAGGCTGTTTACGTTGTATCAAAATCCAGCCGAGAAGGCAGTGAAGGGTCATGAGCTTAAATACATTTCAGAGTTTGTTGCTGAAGTATGAACATCCCTCAGGAAAGAAGAGACCTATTCTTTTTGTGTTTCAAGGATGAGAACTCAACAAGGGACGACCAAAAAAGGCCAAAGATTATTAGAATTATTATTTTTATTCCCATCATATTTTAGTTTTTTCATTTGCTTAAATTTTGCAATACTCGTATGCCTTTCTTTTATTGTGTCTCATAATTGTATGCTTTTATGTCTCTCTTTGACGTATCAGATGTTTCTGTATTACTTTCCTTTTGTTTGCCCGGTAAATGACTTGAATTAACCCATTTGTGAAGGTGCTATACAAACAAACTTTGTGACTTTTCTTAAAATAGACAGTTAACAGTCACCTCAGATTTAAAACATTACCCCTTCAAAATTATTGCACAGTGTTTCTCATTCGACCATGTAAATTGGCCTTTTTAAATGTGTGACTCATGAGGCTGTAAGCATAAAGAAACTCAACACATATTTAAACATCAAGGGAAATCTTATCTATAAATTAATGTGTGCTATTTTTGATGTGTTCTTTTTTTATAACTTGTGCATATATTAAGAAAAAAGAAGAAAATTACAAGTATTTTCAAAAGTGTAATCTGATGATGAAAGGATAACACTCCATTCACATTCTGAGCACCCTCAAGTGACAAATGCAGAAAAAACATTGGGTGAATTTATCAAAGGGAAGGTCAGGTATTTCAGATGAAGCAGCTTTGATCATTCAGTATCCCAAGATAAGGACATCTTCGTTGGTGTAGACAAAGTGCTTGCATAGCACAGCAGGAGAGTGTATAATGTCAATGGCTCATCACTATGGCATTTTCATTCACGGTGTCTCATAATGTAAGACAAATGTTACAAAAAAGACAAATCTGGCTTTTATACAAGCTTTTATATATAAGATACAAGCTCGATACAAAAACCAAATTTTTCTATTTCTATTAATAGTGTGATAATATGACATTATACTATTTATTTGGTAAAAGTCAATGAAACTCTTGCACAGTCTGCAGTCTGTGCTAAAATCTGAAACACAAAAATAACACCTGCAAAAACTAAACATAATTTCTCTATCTGTGGCCAAAAAGCATTCTAAAGAGAAACAGTTTTATCTGCCTAACTAAAGGCGCTCATTGGTCAGCATTAGATCAACATGGTTGTTGTAGCCAGCTCCCAGGTGTATCTTTTATAAAAGGGTACAGTTATATATTAAATTTGTGAGAGTGTGTGTGTTGCCCTATATGTGGCATGTCTTATGTGAGGTATAGCTGTGAGACAGATATGTGCTTGGGGCAGGGCACAAGGGAAACTCTACAGGGAAATTGTAAAAGGTTACACTTTATTAGTGACTCTCTTCTTAGTGTCACTCTTTCTCTATCCTTTTTCAAAATTTATAATAATTATTGTTCACTATTTGAGGTTAGAACTATACCAAACATTTATATTTTTGCAATGCAAAACAATTATTGTGTCTCTTTGGTTAAGAAATAATCATGTGCCATACAGCCTATTTTGTTTTGTATGTCATCTGTAGTTTTATGTATCTGACTATGTACTTGACCGGTCAAGCTGTCATACCTGAAAAGGATCCCAGTTTTGGAGCCGTCATGTCCCCTCCATCATAGATCTCCAGAGAGTCCCAGTTGTGTTCTGTCGCAAACGTCATAACTTGGATCTAACAAGTAAACGACAATAATCACTGAACAAAACAGCTTGCATGTTTACAACAATCCTGTACAACTGGTGCATTAAAAAGCGACAGTCTAACTGCAAACATATGTGTGTACCTGTATTCCTGCTCCTTCGCTGACATGGATCCTCCACAGGCAGTTTAGAGCATTAGGATAAGGCTCAGGATAGCCAGGAGACAATATTGTACCTCGACGTTCAGTCAAATTGCCACTGCAGGGAACTAAAATGGAGGCATAAAATATAAATCTTTGGCATAATTTATACGCTAAGTAGGTTTTAATTAGGACAGGATGATGGAATATAGCCTAAAATAAAAAAAACACAGAATGATGTTTTGAACGGAGCAAGAACACATAAAATTATTTACATGTTTGCAAAATGAAAGGTTTCACATCAGCACAGTTAAAGTTGCTAAAACTGCAGTGAAAATGAAAACAGTTACTTTTATTGTCTATTGCAATACGATTAACCAAGGCAAAACTACTTAATATGTTAAGATATGTTTTCATTTCTCTTTATGTAAAGTCACTTCTCAGACCTCATTGGTGTCCAAAATGTCCTCTCCTTAGCAGTGCTACAATGTCATTTTTTCTTCTGGAAGTGCTTTAAAAATTTGTTTTTGTTTCAGTAGTTTGTTGGTCAAAATTCTGTGATTCCTACAAGCTGATGGTTCTTTGCGTAATTTCTGACTTATTTAATCAAAATCCAGTGGCAAGCTTTATTTTGGAGGTGTATGGATTTGCTAGTTACAATCTTAATATTATGCAGATCTGATCTCCTCACCTATACACGTAGGTGTCGATGCGTTCCATTGTGCGAGGGCACCTGGTACAGCCTGGCATCGAATTGCGCTGGATCCTTTCAAAAGATACCCAGGGCTGCACTCGAAACGGACAACAGAGCCTGCTGAGAACTCTGAGCCAATTCGTCTGCCGTACCGAGGCTCTGGCACTGAGCTGCACTGACTGTCACTTGTGCGAGGCACAGCTACAATGAAGAAATAAGTTCAATTGTATTGAAAGAGAATAATTAAAGCAAAAATTAAATTCATTAGTAAGAAGGTTTTCAGACTCAAATGATTTTTATTTAATATTCTACAAAAGGAATTGAATTTTGGATTTTTAAAATCTGTACCCACAAATTTACTGAGGGTAAAAACTGACATATAATTGTGAGTAATCAATTTACACAAAATAGAAGTTTTAACATTTTTAAAATAGTTAGTAAAACATGTATTTTTCAATTAGATTTATTTTAGTGAGATGTATCAGTATTTAAGTGAGGAAAACATATTGCAACTAAGAAATAAACAGTAATGAGTTACCTTGGTAGACAAAATGAAAGCCTTTAGCTGACTGGCCACTCTTGGCATTGAACCGAAGCATGATCTGATTGGATGTTGCCAGAGGCAATGTCTCTCCTGAAATAATTACACACAAACATGATTTTTAAATCAAAGTAAAAAACTGAAACCAACATAAATGTATCTTTTAAACATTAGTTTTAAGAGAATTATTATTATTATTATTATTTTTTATAAATCAAGAAATACAACAGTTCCATATAAACATCCATGCACACACAACAGCAGTGGGTCACTGTTTAACATTAAGTACTTACCCAACTGTCTACACTTAACTACACTGGTTTATTCTGATTTTTCTTTTTTTGCAGATATCCCTATATTCTTCCCTTTTATGGTTAAATGATGTGCAATGTTCATATTCAACAGTCACACAGATTTAAAGGAAAAAAAACACAAAGTCAGACAGAGGAAGTAACAGTACTAAATGAGGCAAATGTGGCCTGGTGTGGCTGACATTTAGAATCATCATTAGCACTGTCATGATGTGTGCATGTGCGTGTGTATGAGTGGGCTTTATAGACATGCTTGTGTGTTAATTTGTTTCCATGCCAAGATAATCAACCAGTTAGATGGAACAATGCAATGCAAAGCTGTTTGCCCCTTTATGGGTGTGTGTGTGTGTGTAGGTGTATGTAAGAATGATATAGATAACATTATTTTCTATAGCCTGCTGTGTTTGATTGTTTTCTATTCTAAAAACAGAAAACACAAACCGCAATGAACTCGGGAATAAGTCACACATCTGAGTGCTATTCAAGCTGGCTCTTGTCCTATTTAAATGAATTGTACCTGGAAACATAATGATTTAAATTGCAGCACCATTTCTGAAAGAAACCTTGACATCTACAAAAAATAAAAAGTGTTCATAATTCCACAAGCATAAAGATATCGGATCTCTGAAGATTATTTACAATTTATTATTTTTGCTTCTATGATCAAACTATTTGGCATCCAAACAGTTTAAGGAAAGTTTCTGAGCTGGAGTCCAATCTTTTGATGAACACAAAATTGACGTATACATGATCTCCAGAGAGGGAAATCTAATGTCACATTCATGGATATTTCCCTGCAGTGTGCCTGCTAGCAATGACACAGAAACTTATATATGAAGTAAAACTCAAAAGCAATGGCATCACAGTTCGCCATGAGCAATGTTAATCAATATTTCCTCATATTACATTCCTCAAATTTTGTGATATGCATCGATTTTGCAACAGCTGTCAGATTTAATCAATGCACGGTGTGTTACTGTGCAATGATTCAAAGCTCTGCCAAGCTTGGATGACTCAAAGTTGGAGGGTATGCAAACCCATGGAGGGTTCAGCTCCTGTACTGCAGATCGTGCCGTACCACTGAGACTCTCTGAGCTGCTGATTTCTTCTTGTGAAGACATCCCATAATAAATTTTCACCAAATAAATCACTGTCGAATAAATTGCAATAACGACTGGTGTGACCCCGTTCTATAGCCAAGGAGGATTTTTTTTCCCCCTCTACACATTTTTATTAATAACTCTTTTTAAATTTTATTAAATGTTTTATCCTTTTAATCTTATTGTACATGTGTATGATGGCAATAAATTTAATTCACTTCAATAAATGTAAGGAGGATTAAAGAAAACAATACAAAAAAAGAAATGTTACAACTGAATAGGTGCTTTTCCATATTACAATGCCTTTACAACTATAGAGATCATGCTTGCAGTTCAGCTGTAAGGTTAATACTACTGTGTAAACACATTGAAGTCTCTCACCTGTGTGAGGTTTAGACCTAGTCAACATACTCACCTGAATGGGATCCAGCCAGGGAGCTGAGCAGTCGAGCATTATCATTGGCTCCATCAAAAAGCTCCACTGAGTCATTCATTGCTGTTTGGAAAACAGCAAACTGACCAAATACCACTGCAAATGTCAGAGAAGAAAATACAGAGAGAAAAAAAACACACTTTATTATTACCTTTATTAGTATAACTTAGAAAGCAACCATGTTCAGTGTAGAAAATGAAGCACTTACCAAACTGTGGGGACACTGTGATGTGATAGGAACACATCTGTCTCATGGTGTAGTTTAAAGGATAGTTTGGGGATAAAACAACACCCTCAGATCCACTATAGTGTCCTCCACATGGAGCTGTCCACACAAGGAGAAATAATTTGAGCTGTTAGCAAAATTAACTAAATTTAGAACACATTAGAGGAACCAATTTGCTTCTATCCCTAAATACTTTATCAACAAGTATGACTCTCCTCTTTATGGACATTTTTAGAACAGAGGAATTGGAAATGATACAATTATTCCAAGTATCTGAAAGGAACAACTGAGACAGCCAGTTTACCAGTCATAAAAAAAGTGTTATAGGCAGAAATTATTCTGAAATTATTATTTTAGAGTCAGATAAACCTAAATTTGAAATTGAGCAAAGAAATAGCTTTCTGTCACAATCCACAGGTTATTAGGTTTTCTTTTGTGTTCTCTTAAGTATTTCAGGGTTTATTATTGTTAAAAAAATGTCTTACCATATTCAGTTACTTGGCCTCACGGTTATTGTTTTGTTATTATTGTATTAATTTGCTTTTTTTTTCCTAGTATATTTTTATATTTTTGCTTTTTTATGGATTTATTTCTCCTAGATCAGTGTTAGTCTTTATTTCTTCATTTATTGTTGTTCCTTTGTGTTAATTGTTCACCTTTCCGCAGTTTAAGTGTTTGTTCTCTTCTTCAGCTTCCTAATCCCTCTCATTTTTCTTTGCGGGTTCATCTGCTGAATACTGCTCCATTCTGCTTGACGTTGCTCAATCTGGCTACAGAGCATGCCATATAATTTTGTCCTTTCATCTTTCTTCCATGTACCTGGTTTGGATTTGGATTTATTTAGTGTTTTGATTTTGGTTTGCTCTTTTGGACATTAGACTTTGCTTTTGTAAATTGTTTTTTTATTTTTTTATTTTTTTTGTATTATTAAACCTATTTATATCTGATCCATGTCTGCCTCTCTTTTGCCTGCAATTGGCTCCTCCTCATCCACTCCCACCCCTTCTGTGACAAAAATACAATAAAATGGCACAAAAAAAGAGAAGAATCAGTTGATTGTGTTCTTTCCAGTTGTTTCCCAGTTAGTGCCCTTTTTGTTGAGATTGTGTGGTTGATTCAACTTTGACACAAACCTGAATAGTCTGAAATGTGACATAAGAAGTGCATATCCAGGCACCTGTGTCACAACTACATACACAAAATTTGATCTATGTCATACTCAAACTCACACATTTTGAGCGGTGGATAAATGTTGTACAGCAAATTATTAATTCAGAAACACTGACCTAACACATCAATACGGTAAATAAAATGTTTAAAGTATACAATGAATATAAAAATAATATCTGTAATAATAATGCTATGAAAACTGTTTAAAATATCTCAATGGAAATCAAGACTTACACTAACATTCCAGCATATAATGAAATGATAGAAAACACACTAAAAACATAGATACACATTGAATGGGTTGTTCTAGTGAAATCTGGGAACAGTAGTTTTATCCTTTATGTAATAGATAATCATAGGGCTGTGAAATTGCGTATAAAATTTGATCTTGCAGGCCAAGCAACATTCAACCCACAAGCTCTGAGCTTTAGATGGCTGTTTTACAAGAACTTGGTTTGTTAATTTTGATCACTCCATATATCAAAGCATGGATTCGCTTCCACTCACCTGTACGTATAATTGGAATTGCTGCTCCAACACTCAATTTGTCATATGATTTATGTGACAGAGAGAGGTCTGTAAGATTTATTTCCAAATTTATTAGCTCAATTCTGTACGTCATTTTTGTATTAGTTTTATCTCCACACTGGCAGGTATAATCAGATAGCATAAAGCAAAAGAGAAACACCTCCACCTTGTTTCAGTACTAACACACTGTTAAACTTTTAACATTCAAATGAATGTTCACGTTCAAGTGAAACAGCCGCATTAGTTCAAAATGTCCTTTTTCTTGGAAATCTCTAATTATAAACATATGCAGTTATGTGAATGTCGCTGCAGTGTTACCAGGAAACAGGGTGCTTGGCTCACAGTCATAAACACAAAGATAATGAAGAGCTAAAAATAAGTAAATAAGTTACTACTAAAAACCTCTGACATCCACTTACAATTGGAAAACTGGTCGGGTTATGTTTTCTCAAATTTGTAACTCCTTGTAGTGTTCAGCAGACATCCTTGTTCTGTTCTCTTTTCCATAAAGCTATCTATATTTGGCTCAAAGGTTGATTAGTTAAAAAATGTTTGTCTTAAAATAACATAAAATGTATTGCTATTTGATTTACATTTGTAGGTAAGTACAAGGACACAGTCATGAACATTTAACAATTGTTATTATTTATAACAATAATAAAAAAATAGTGATTATTATTATTATTATTATTATTATTTGCATCTTGCAACTCCTTATGTGAAACTAAGAAATGTTGGTGCTGTGACTTTTAGTAGTAGATTGCAGATGGTTCCTGCTATTAGAAAAAAACACAGCAGCTGACAACAGAAGCATAATTATCTCCACATTAGATTAAAAACTTGATTTTAGATTTTGAAAAGCGCATTTGCTGCATGTATTTTTTATCTTGCCAAACCCTCTCTAGATGGCACATTGTTCTGAATAAAAAAAAATCAGCAGGACAAACACTAAGTGACTAAACTTTTGCAACCGGCGCTCGAAAACAGTATGTGATCTGCAGCACAGCAGTGTTGTTTCAAAAAGCCTATTAACGAATTCAGCAACAGCAAGACCTGTGAGAAACAGGCCTAACTCTGGCTCACTTCATCTTTTGCATCCTCAAGAGAGCAAGAACTCTTGTCCATGAACAGTATGTGGGTGTGTGCACACTTATGCTCTTAATAAGGCAGAGGTCACTGACATTTATGTAAGTGTCTCTGAAAGTGAGTGCACAAAACAGCTGCAAGAAGCCCATCGGTCAATGTCATCTGCCCCAATACACACAATACATTCTCTCCGCGTATTTTTATTCCTCTTCTCTTCACCCTCTCTGGCCCTGTACTCATCTTGTCTAGTTGCGGTTGCTATGGAGTGAACCTCCGAGGGTCAGATCTATTATCCACCAACGTCATTAGCTCTGACCCTTAACAGATTTTAATTATCATCGCCCCTGTGCTTGTTGAAAATGTGAGAGCGTATGAGTTCAAAGTTTGATCCTGCTCTAAGACACATGGAACAACACTTTGTGAATTAATCTGCTGCCAAAGTCGCGGGGCTCTAGTGCTGAGATGCGAGGTTGTGATCTTTTTGTACAGGATCATAAAGCTTAAATGCTACCAGTTATTAGCTGGAAACATCCCCTTAAACACACCCTTGAGGATTACTCTTTCAAGTAAAAACGTCAGCATTTTGGTCTTGTGAAAACTGAGCATGAAAGGCTCAAAAAGTACACCAGAGAGCCCTCAAGCACTTTCAGTTTTCACAGTAGGGCATTCGTGAGCCCCTGAGGACTTTTCTGTAAGATGTGCCAAAGTCTATGAGACCAAAAGAGTACACATTACGACTCGGTCCATTATGTTAGCCAAGATTTGCTCAGGGAAATTGTTTCACATAGTGAAGTAAAAATTCTTTCAAAACTTCGTTTCCACTTTTCTTGTATAAAGTTGATTCATACCCACCCACTCATCTTACTTCTCTCCACTTCTGCTTCTTTCTATTTTCTTCTTGTTTCCTAAAGCTCCATAGTAATAACCCCATTTTTTTTTACTTCTCCCCCTGACCTTAGGCTGTGATATTGATTGATATTTTGGATTGACTTTTACTGTTCTCTTGTTTTCAAACCCTTGGGTCTAGAGGTCTTGTCTTCATCTACCCACAATCCTCCGGTGGTGCTGCTTTAGGTTCGGGTGTCAGCCTCATCAGAAGCCTCCATACACATGCTTTGATCACTCACATCCTCTCCCTCAAACACACACAAATAAATGCAAAAAAAAAAAAAAAAAAGCCATACAAGTCAGTCTCCTTCTATTGCACAACCGTACACTTTGATCATCTACACACATACATGAGACTTCAGCAGTCCTACCTCTCACTACCAATATATCTCGTCTTGTTTTTTTCTGTTGCCCAAATACATGTGAAAGTATTAACAGATGACTAAAAATAAATTTAAATCCTTTAACATTAAGTTGCAGTATTTTAAACAGTATATTCATAGAATTTATAATAACTATCTTTTCCTGGAGAATATCAAAATTAAATTTGTGAATAAGCTGTGAGTGGAACATATGCACATCATAACCAGTTAGTATAACTCTCATATTACATATGTAATGTTATATTGACATACAGTCATGGGGAAAAAAACTAATACAATCCATGATATAATTATTTGTAGAGACAACCTGAGCAGCAGTAAGTGAAAGATTTAAGTCTCTTCACTATTGATGTACTGTAACCCAATATTGTTGCAGTTCATTGACATTTGTAGCCATTAAATGCATAACACCCAAGGTCCCATCACAGGACTGGATTGACAGTGAAGTATCTGCAGACTTGCTATGTACATGGAAATGTTGTTTTTTGTTGTTGTTGTTTTATGCAAAGAAGTCTAGAGCTTTAGGAAACAATAAGAAAACAGAAAGCAGGAGAAGTGAAGTGAAGCAAGATGAGAGGGTGGGTATGAAACAACTTTATACAAGAAAAGTAGAAATGAAGTTTTGAAAAAAATTTTACTTCACTATTTGAAGCAATTTTCCTGAACAAATCTTGGCTAACATAAAGGAGGTTTTGGGGTAGATATGCTGTTTGGCTTTATCCAAAAACAGCATTGATGTTAAACTAGGTGGCAGACAGATGAAATCTTATTCCAAACTAATAAGGTAGAAATAAATCTTAATTTTATGAGATTATAGTTTAATAGACGCTGAGCAATATAAGATAATGTAATAACTTTGTATCAGTAGCAATATCCTCTCCTCTTTCATGTTACACTTTGGATAGAAGAGAGTGTAATGGTTCCTGAATCCAGGAATTTTTATTACTTCTTAAATTAATGATCACAGTTCAGTTCTTATAGATAATTCAAATTAAAAACGCAAACTGGCAGGTATCAAGCTTTCAGTGGCCAACTTTTACTCACAAACACACATTTGGTTCTATCTCACTAATCCATGTACATTTTTCTGCATAAAAATAATAAGCTTACCAAATTCACTGCTTGTGTTGGTCACCAGAGAACATTGAAATGTGATTTTTGTTTTGGGATTTGTTTTCTTGACTTAAAACTTGCATTATTTCCTCCTTTGATCTTGAAGTGACAGTTTTTTTTTTGTTTGTTTTGTTTTTTTACCTGTCTTTGTTAGGTTGTAATCCTGTCTGTTGATCTTGGAACATTGCCATTGTCTTTTTATCAAGTGAATAATGTAACATCATTGTTGCAAAAAATTGTTGTTACAAAGCAACAAAATCTTACTTAGATTTACACTGGATGGAAGTAATTTTAATAAATCTTTCAGACCAGCTAAAATATGAAAAGAAAATAATAATAATTTGTGTCACTGACACAATTACAATGAGGTAAAAAAAATAAATAAGTAGTGTTCTTAACAAATATATCCAACTACATTTTGGTCTCGTAAAATGTCTGTTTAAACCAAACATTTACAGAATATTTAAGTATTTATTAAATGCAAGTGAATAACATTTGTATGGCATGTTAAAAGATGTAATCCAGGTTGTATTTTTCAAGCGTAAAAA